>JAVYIG010014789.1:0-39468 GCA_035222895.1 Strongylocentrotus droebachiensis | reverse complement strand
GAAATAAATGATCAACATAAGCATGAATGGGAATGAATGAACAAAATTGCAAAGGTAGGCAAATTCATGCAAAAAAATATATTGAAAAAATTGACTTGAAAACACATCAGACAATTAGTCTGAACCGAGTCAGGAGCAAATTTGAAGAAATTATATTTTTAAATGTTGTAAAACCAAAGATATAAGAAGAAAACTGACCAAGTATCTGTACTAAAATTCGTACATGTAAAATTGGTCGTATACATTCGACAGCTGAAAATGACGCGCACGGTTGTATTACGTGCGTTCTCGAATCCAAAATCATACCTCACACACACACTCTCGCCATACCGCGAACGGTCCGTCGTGGGGAGCTAGCCGGCTGAGAGTTTGCAGCGATACCAACGCAGCTTCGGAGCTCCGCAGAGCGCCATTTTAGCGGGACTCGGAAAGGTTCGCGACGGCAAGGCAGCGGCCTAGCTTTTTGCCCAAACAACGCTAGATCGGCTGCTGGCAAAATGAAAATAACTACGATCGAGAACATCGTCGGTTTCTTAACTTTTCAGTGTGATAATTCTGAATTCTAATTGAGACTATATATTAAATCGACAAAGAAACTTCGGTAGAACTCTTATAACTATACAAAAGCTTGTTTATTTCTTCATTTGACATTTTGTTTTCGACCATTTTTTCGTGCGCGAGTCAATGCAAACTAGATCTATGTATTACCAAACTTTCAACACGCAAGGAACGGGGAACACTCGCTGACCTCGTATCAAATGCGTTGCAAAAAAAAAATTCAAGGGTGATTTTGAAGCAGTGAAGAATATTGGCGCTGCAATGCGCAGAAATATACTTGAAAGAAACTTAAAAAATCATACCCGAATTTTCAGAAAATCGTATTTGTATTAGTGTACCTAGATGTGACTTGTTTATAACTCAGATTTTATGAAGATTTGTCGGGAAAAAATGTCAAATTTTTGCGTTTGGTGGTCATTTCTAGGCTAATATTTAAAAAGTTACTTCAGTAATGGTCCCGATGTTTCTCTTACTCGCATGTTATTTCTACATAGATTAAACATAGGATGGTTAAGGGTAAGACCGGATAACATTATAAAAAAGATATATCCTTCCACCCTCCCATATATATATAGGATTTTATTGAAATAAAAAAACATCAAAAAACCAAGAGCAAACAGTCCAAAGACTGACAACTGTCTTGGGTACAAAAATATAATTTAAATCAAATATACATAATAAAATAGAAGTAATGAATAAATACATAAGTTACATAAGTTAAAATATCAAATAACTAACTATTATCAATAAATATTGCAAAAAGGACATATAAACAATAAGTATACATCATTACAATTACGTCAAAAGAGGGCTCTCGAGCTGTGCAAAATCTAAATCAGGTACAGACCGAGAGTCCAATAAAAGAAAATTAAAATGCATAAGACTGGGTTTAAAAAAGATCAATAGTGAAAAGAGGGGAATATGTCAGCTAAAGAATAATTTTTAAAATTTCAAGTATTGAAAAGGTACAAGTAACATACAATAAAGAAATTCCCAAGAGAGCATAGTAAGAGAATAGAGTAAGATAGAGGAAGAGAGAGGGAGAAAATAAGAAAGGAGAGGAGAGAGGGAGAGAGAAAGAGAGAAGGAAGAGGATAGGAAGAAAGTTAGGGAAATATGAATACCATCTATAGAATTTGTAAAAACAGTCCAGGTATTCAACATTGTAGACATCATTGCAATTAACCCGAAATACATGAAACATACAATAAAGAAATTCCCAAGAGAGCATAGAGAGAGAAAAGAGTAAGATAGGGGAGAGAGGGGAGAAAAAAAAAAGGAGAAAGAGAGAGAGAGAGAGAGAAAGAGAGAGAGAGAGAGAGAGAAGGAAGGGGATAGGAAGAGAGTTAGGGAAATATCAATACCAACTGTAGACTCTGTAAAAACAGCCCAAGTTTCCAAGCATTATAGACATTGTAATTAATCTGAGATACATGTAACATACAATCTGTAGAATTTGTAAAAACAGTCCAGGTATTCAACATTGTAGACATCATTGCAATTAACCCGAAATACATGAAACATACAATAAAGAAATTCCCAAGAGAGCATAGAAAGAGAAGAGAGTAAAACAGATGGAGAGAAATAGGAAAAGAGAAAGGGGGAGAGAGAGGGAGAGAGAGAGAGAGAGGAGAGAGAGAGAGAGAGAGAAGGAGATAGGAAGAAAGTTAGGGAAATATCAATAAAATCTGTAGACTCTGTAAAATGAGAACAAGTATCTAAACATTGTAGACAATAGACATTATTGCAAGAATTATGAAATACATGTACATAAAGGAAAAAGAAACATGTGTAATCTACCAAAGAAGAATGGAAGAAGGAGGAGGAAAAGAGAAGAATTTGAGAAAGAGAGGGGAAAACACCAGAAAGGAAATTAGAAATTGATAGATTTACACAAGTTTCATCATGTTGATTACCTTCACTGCCTGTGGTATAAAAGAATTTTGGTATCTGGATGTACGGCATGTTGGTTGGCAAAGAGGGTCACTGTTTCTTAACTGGCGAAAATTTGGTAAGGAATCCCTACGTGGAGGGAGCATGGAAGAATGTCTGGATTGCAAGAGTGATTTAACAAAATTTATGAACAATTGTTGTCGTCTATCTGCAAGGGATGGAATCTGTAAAACTTGAAGGGCGTGAAGGTAATCAACATAATTATATCCCAAAATGATACGGCAAGATCTTTTTTGGACTCGTTCGATCTTGTTCGACTGATTGGCAGTAATAGATGATGACCACACTGGGGAGGCATATTCAACTAACGGTCTAATATACATAATATAAATAGCAACCAATCCTCTAGTGGAGCTTTGTGTTTTCTAAGAACACAAAGGATGTAAAAACGTCGTGATGCCTGTTTGACAGCATTCTCGACTTGTCTATCCCATTTCATATCAGACTGTAAGTGCACTCCCAATAACTTAACAAACTCAGTAGGCTGAAGGACAGAGTCACTGATGCTAACTTCGGGCATAACAATCTGGTTCCGAAGGAAAGAGATATGCAATACCTTACACTTCTCAGGCTTAGGGGTCATCTGATTATCAACAGAACACTCGGTGATCAAAGATAAATGATCTTGCAATACGGAGGGTTGAGATTTGTGTCTGATTTCAGCGACACTCAAATCATCAACATATTTCCATCTCAAAGGAGTAGAGGTTGCAACATCATTTATCATGATTAGGAAAAGAATGGGACCGAGCCTCGTACCTTGCGGTACTCCACATGTAACAGGCAGGGGTCCACTAAAGGTAGATCCTAAACGTACACAGTGAGATCTGTTCTTCAAGTAGCTACACAAGAGAAGGATAGTATTTGGATCAGTACCTAAATCAAACAACTTCTCAATCAGCACATTGTGATTGATGTGATCAAATGCCTTAGCATAATCAATAGTACAGACTGAGGCAACATAACCAGGTTTGTCAAGACCTTTCAAGATCGAATCGATCATACTTATTAAATAATGAGAGGTTGATGATCCTTTCATATTACCGAACTGTTGACTATCAATTTTGCTCATAATGTCTTGATATAACCATTTAGTGAGAAATGCTTCAAAAACCTTTGCAAAGGTAGGGGTGAGTGATATTGGTCTTAGTTGGTCAACAGTATTACATGGTGTATTCTTAGGGATTGGAACAATGTCTGGAACCTTCCAACAATCCGGAAAATTCCCAGTTTCTAAACATTTATTAAAGACCATAGTCAAAGGACCTGCTATCTCAGGAGCGAATTCACAAATAAGTCTAGTGGGTAGGTCATCATGGTGTGTGGATTTAGATGGTTTGAGTTTGCACAGTTCACGATACACTTGATAAGCTTCAATGCTGGGAGGAGGATGTGAAGCAGGCAAGAAAGCCGGTAGAGAAGATCTTTCGAACGGAGGTAATTGACAACAAATTCCTGCGAAATGGTTATTGATGAAACTTGCTTGCTCAGATAAGCACATTTCACTACCAGGTAGAACAGTAGACTTCTTTTTCATCCCGGTGATCTTGCGTATTTGTTGATGCCAATTACTTGGATGACATTTCCGAAGATCTTTCACCTTGTTGGAATAGAAAGCAGCTTTACGTACCTGGACTTCACGCTTAACTTGATTGCGAAGGCTCTTATAACGTGCCATGTTATTGGAATCAAAGGCTGCTTGCCTTTCTTTGATGAGAGACAGGATTCGCTTGGTGATCCAGGGCTTATCATCTGCCTTGCGAATTATGGAGATGATAGAAAAATGCAGATGATACAATTCAGAGAGAGATTCTTGAAGATCAGCAGCCATCTCGTTGACACCAGGATGCTCTAAGAGATGGCTCCAGTTGGTAGAGGTGATCTCATCTCCAAAAGCGCGAACACTGGACTCACGAAAGGGACGGAATGTGACTGCTCTGGAAGTCTCCTTTGGGATCGAAGCACAGGCTTTGACAATCACTGTCTTGTGATCACTGTTAGAGATAGGATTAATCACAATTGGAGTATTGTAATAGTCAAATAAATCTGTGAAAACCTTGTCAAGAATGTTATCTCCTCTCGTCGGTAAGGTGACTATTTGTTTAAGTAGGAGATTGTTGCACAGTGGAGAGGTATCAAGATCATTGAAGTCACCCAAGATGATCGAGTAGCTATTAGGGTGTTGCGTCTTAATAGTATCGAATGAGAAAATCAACTTGTCAATTATACGCTGTTCAAAAACTCTTCCAGACTGGGGAGGATAATAAACCACAGCAATGAAGATAACGTGTTTTCGTGATACCGTCAATTTTAACCAAAGAATCTCAAAATCTGGGTCATGCAGGAACTCAATTGTTTCAGTTTTGATGTCAGAACGAATATACGCAGCAACACCACCCCCCACACGTCCAATTCTATCATTACGAAATAAGTCATAGCCTGGTATATCTAGTGAACCAGAAGGAATGTTATCTTGGAGCCAAGTTTCGGTGATAACAGCTATATCACATTTATTCACTAACAGTGAACTGTTTAAATCATCAATTTTGTTCTTCATAGAGCGTACATTGGAGAGTAGAATGGTTGGTAATGGCAATTGAGTGGAGTTAGTTATGTGAATTGGATGCAGGTTACAAGGAAACTTTCGATAGTGAGATTGGCTCAAACACTGTCTGTGACGTGATGTAATTTGCACTTGAATATTACGTTGTATCTTTCGACCGCTTCTACACCCACGTACCTTGTCAACACCACATTCTTTTGCTGCTCTAACCATGGAAGGGGAGGGTTTCACTTTGTGCTTTCGTAGCTTGTAGAGATCCGCAGTGCTATACATGATTCTCGTTGGCGTACGAAGCGCATCCACGGATGCAGGTTTGACGGGCATGGTGCGATCCATGGCGAGTTCGCTAATCTCCAACGCGTACGTTGAGTGACATACATGCACGAATGCTATGCATATCCAGCACACCAGTGCAAAAGAGAGGAGGCAAAATCGTCGATTCAGGTTGCAATAACCATGACTGTGTCTAAAAACTATTGAAGTAATGTCCAAAACTAATGAAGTAGTAATGAGTTCACAATAAAAGCCAAACTAAAGTAGAAGGCAGTGAAAAAAAAAAGGAAAAAAAAAAATTAAAGAGCTGACAAAATTAAAAGCTCACGGCTGCTGCAGATTATTGCCAACCCCCCGCAGCAAGGCCATTCAGATTTTCGTACGGGCGCAAAGCGCCCTCTAGTGCCCCATGAATGTGCCTAACAAAGGAATCTGAAAATGATTAATTTATTATGATGAGAGTGTTTGAAATCCAAGATTTTTTTTTGAGCTGGGGAGTGGTGGTGTTGTCGGTAGAAAGGGTCTAGTAGAGTAAAGGAGCCGGTTTTCGGCCACTTAAGACAAAATCCTATTTTTTGGACCCTTTACTTCCTATTTATTATCATTTCTTGTTCAAATCATGAAGCAAATATTATTTTAAAAAAATCACGAATTGCCATGACAATATTAATTTCAATTTTCACTGTTTCGGAGTCAGTTATCGGCATAGCGAACCAGTTCTCGGCCGCATGTACAAAGTCAATAGGAAGCGCGCGCCGTGCGTTTCCGCGCTGATCTATAGCACTAGCGAGCGGAGCAGGTATCCTACGCCGGAGCTCTCCGGAGCTCGCCAGGCCGAAAACTAGTACTGCCGTGATCGGCAATTGGAATCTGAATTAGACGGACATATCGTGTGTGCGTCGCGGTGTGCGGCTGCATTGATTTAATACATGCGATGAGATACTTTTGAGCTTGCGACTAGCACAAAATCGGGCTCTAAATCTGAAAAATACTTGAAATAAAGCTCATTTTATGGTACCCATATTTCTTACAGACACGCGTAAGATACTCGATTTTTCAGATTTGGGTAGCGGGACCGCTGATTACATCGCTAAAATGTGATATTTTAGAATATATTTTTCATTGCAAATGTGGTTCTTCAGTGACACTGGCATGGTATGGTATGTGTGGGATATATGTGTTGTGCTATTATGCCATGTATTTTAATGTGATTTTACCATGCATCCAACCAATCGGCCGAAAACTGGAGCTGGTCGATTACCCCCTCCTTTACTCTATAATGAAAAAGAAGAAGAAGGAGGGACTAGACTAGACTGATATTCATAAGTATAATGTTATAATTATGAACGTGCTTAAGAAGTTAATAAAATAAAAACAGGCGGTCGGTCTTGATCTGTTATAATAATTTTTTGTTGTATTTTCCTATATATCACTAGAGTTGTCAAGAGGAAGATCTAGGTCACCTGTGATCAGACACCAAAGGTCATACAGGTCATTGACCCATGAACCTGAGGTAGCCGAATATGAACGGCTTCTTCGAGATCATCGCAGCATCCAAAACCAGATCAAGGAGGAAAAGAGGCGGCTCTCTGGAGGTTCCCATAGCAACAAGTCTACACATGGATCTGACAGAGGGCAGGGCTCGCAATCAAAGAGTCGTGGAAGATCAAAAGAAAAGTCGGCAGAAATAGTGACAAAGAAAGTATGTCACTTTCTCAAATTTGTTGATGATTGCTTGGAATCCTAGAATTGACTAATTTGTCTATTAAGTCAGTGTCCATTTTTAAAAGCTATCAAAAGTGTGGGAAAATGTATTGGATATCTTGGATTAATTAGAGAAAAATACAACAGAATAGCAGTAGCTACTATGTACACTTCAGTCAACTTCAGTATAATTCATATTTCATGCCTAATCAATGTGATGTGCTCTATTTATTCAGTGACTACTAAAAACTCTCTTTAAAAGTTAAGATAATAATAATAATAATAATAGCCTAATAGTCCACTCCAAATTGTATTAAACCGAAACGGAACTGACGTATCTAACAATTACTTTGTTATATTACAAGCTTGCACAGGCTGTATGTAACAGAAATCCCATTGGAAAGTATTTTTCTGTCTCTCCAAGTTAATCGTCATGCTCATCGTTTACAGAAACGTGATGAGGATAATGAAGACGGGCTGTATGTAATCAAAATCCCATAGAAAAGGTTTTTTTCCTGGCTTTCAGAGTTAATTGTCATGCTTGTCGTTTTAGAAACGTGATGAGGATAATGAAGACAGGCTGTATGTAACGGAAATCCCATTGAAACGTATTTCTCTGGCTTTCAGAGTTAATTGTCATGCTTGTCGTTTCAGAAACGTGATGAGGATAATGAAGACGAGGAGATGATGCTCCTTCAACTGAGGAAAGTTGCCTTGGCCTCGCTGGCAAAAGAAGAGAAAGGAAAAGAAGCAGAAGTGAATGACGAGAAGCTGAAGGACAAGGATGAAGAAGGGAAGATGAGTGGAAAGAGAGGAGAGATTCAGACTGAAGGTGAGTAGGATGCCTAATGAAGCAAAGAAATACTGTAAACGCGAAAATATTCACGGTACATTCATTTTCTCTGATTTCGCGCTAAGATTGGCAAGCGCAAATTTTAGAACTCACAAAAATATAAGCATGACTTCTTATGCATATTTTGAACGGGCTGGATTGCGTGCAAAGCGAATTCAAGAACCTGCGAATATATGCGAAAACAACAGCGTTTACAGTATCCTATAATAATAATAATAATAATAATAAATTTATATAGCGCAGCTTTTATACAAAATATATTCAGCTGCGCTGGTTAAGAGCTCCTTTTTACTAAATTCTACAAATTAAATAAGATCTCTCAGTTGAACAAATAAGTTTTTAAATTGGATTTAAAAACATTGAGAGATGGAGTGCTTCGTATTTCTATTGGCAAGCTATTCCATAGTTTGGGGGCAGCAATAGCAAAAGCACGGTCCCCAAGAGTTATTTTAGTTTTGCCATGGGGAATCTGAAATAATAATTTATCTGTGGAACTGCGTAGGCTATGACTGTGTGATTGGACTTTGAGTTGGAGTAATTCTGTGATGTAATTAGGTGCTTGACCACTCAATGATTTATAGACAATTAACAATATTTTGAATGAGATTCTTTGACGGACTGGCAACCAGTGGAGTTCTCTCAGAAGAGGTGTGGTTGAAGTGAATTTCGACCGACGATAGACAAGTCTTGCACATGCATTTTGGACTCTTTGTAACTTAGCTATCAGAGAATCAGGCATTCCAAACAGCATCCCGTTACAATAATCAAGCTTACTTGTGATAAGAGCATGTACAACCAATTTCATACTTTCTTGATCAAAATATTTGCGGATACGTCTGAGATTGTACAGAAGATAGTATGTTGATTTGCATATATTTTTAACATGTGTTTCCATGGTTAAATTAGTATCAAAGTATACTCCTAAATTCCTTGCTGTAACAGAGGGTATCACATTGGAGGATCCAACTCTTACACCGTCAATGCTTGTTTTTGAGATTTGTTGTGGAGTTCCTATAACCAAAAATTCACTCTTACTATCGTTTAGCTTAAGATTATTGTTAAGCATCCATCTATGAATAAAATTAACACATTTTTCCAACATTGAAACACTTGCATCTTGAGTACTAGTGGATGGTCTAAAGGATAAAAATAATTGTGTGTCGTCTGCATAACAGTGACAGGAGACTTCAGGAAAATTATCCTGAGTGCTTTTGATTAGATTACTCGTGTATAACATAAAAAGCAAAGGGCCGAGCCGAGAGCCCTGTGGCACACCAAAGGGCACCTGGAAAGAGTCAGAGACAATGCCATCAATTTTAACTTTTTGATGTCGATCAGACAAGTATGACTCGATCCAGCCGAGAGCAACACCGTCGATACCGCAACATATCTTCAAAATATCTAGTAATCTGGAATGTTCAATAGTGTCAAAGGCACTACTCAAGTCAAGTAATAACAGGAGAGTGATTTTCTGTCTGTCCATTGCAATCAGAATATCACTCTTGATCCTGAGTAGTGCCGTTTCTGTACTATGAAACTGTCTATATGCAGACTGATTGGATGGAAGGAGTGAATTACTGTTAAGAAACTGTAAAATCTGTTGTGTGGCTGCACCTTCTACCAATTTAGAAATGTATTGTAGGTTACTTATGGGTCTAAGATTACCAAATTCAACATCAAGCCCTGGTTTTTTCAACAATGGTGAAACAAGTGCGACTTTCCATTCTTTAGGAAAGTGGCCCGTAGACAAGGAGACATTGATCATGGATGTGAACACAGGTAGTATGACATCAATATATTGCAAGAGAATCTTTGTTGGAATCGGATCAGCAGAGCAAGACTTCTTGCTGAGCTTCATCACAAGTTTCCCTACTTCCTGTTCAGATAAAAGTTTAAACTTATCAAGCTTGATACCATCAGGTACTGGAATAAGACTTGATGAATCAGTATCAATTCTATCCATCAAACCTATGCTAGTTTGAATATCACTGTGAATGTTTAGAACCTTGTCATGAAAGAATTTTCCTAAGTCATTCACAAAAATCTTTTTATCAATATTACATGGCATCACTGGTTGTTTGTTTGAAACATTAAGCAGAGATTTGATGACAGTGAACAAGCCCTTTGAGTCATCTTTGTTATGTGTTACTAAATCTTTATGATAAGTTCTGTGAGCAGCGTTCAAAACATAAGGAAGAGTGGAGTAAGATAATAAAAGAAGAAGGAAATGTTATGGAAATATGGGATTGAAACAGATTTTATTACCAATAGTTTTTATGAATTCATCAGAGTTTAAACCCCATCTGCACTAGTTTGACCAGGAGGGATTAGACATAATAGACATCCCTGCATGGTGACTGACAGGTGGTTATCTCATCAAATAAGCTCTCAATTAACATAAGAAAAAGAGGATCATGGGGGACCAACGGTCACCGATTAGGCACTGTTTGCTATACAGAGGGCGCAAGTAGCTATAAGTGGTGCAGTGGGGCCTCAAACTGTCTCCATCCATGGATATCGAATGATAAACCATAGATCTGGACTAAGGCTGTTTCTTTCCCTGAAAACTTGCCTAAAATTCTGTACTTTTATATTATACTTAAAAAATACAAAAGTTATGGTGTCCCTTTACAAGTTTAAACAAAACACTTGTTGGAGCTAAAAGGGCTTCCATTGACATCTATATGAAATGCCATGCCCTTCATACTCTAATTGTTACAAATGAAGCTTTCGATCAAACTATCATATTAATTTGCTGCAATAATTTTTCGACCCATACCAGGTGACTCGCAGATTTCAGTTGGTGGAAATGGTGCCTTCTCTCAACAAGAAATTCAAGCTGTCAGTAAACAGGTAAGCTTAGAACAGAAGGTTGTCACTAGTTTTTTAAAACCTCTGCGACCCGTTTCACAAAGCTTTTGTTCAATGACAAATGACAGAAATCAGTGACGAATCTGCAAGTACCCAATCAGAAGCAAGGATTTCACTAGCTTATTACACTAACTGTCATTTGTCACTGATGACAAGTTTTGTGAAATGGGGCCCTGATGGCTAAACCAATGCATGTGGGGGTATTTATCAAGTCTGTGCTCATATTATCTTTCAGAACCAACAAAGGATAAAGTATGGGTTAATAGATGTTACTTAATTTCTGTCTGGCTCCAGACAAATAATACATAAGCTGAATGTATATGTAGGTCAAAGGTCAAAGGAAGAATGGTGTCAAAATCAAAACAGACATCCACTACTCTGATTTTGCAAGAGGGAAAATAGAAAAAAATTATAATTATTGAATCATTATTGACGGTCAACCCAGCCCTGAAGGCTGATAAAGGGGGGGGGGGGGAGAGGTATAATTTCTTTTGCACACTAATAAGATCATTCATACAAAAGAAAAGAATACTTACTTTTGAGAAGAGGAAAAACAGAAAGTGATAAATAATGAACCATCGACTCACACCTTGGGGCTCATGGGGGAGGGGTCTAATATGATTTGCACACTAATTGGGTCATTCATGCAAAAGAAAAGAATATTTAATTTAAACCTTTGCCTCCCTCAGATTGACAGTTCTGATGATAACTACCAAGCCAATAATACACAAGCTTTGGAAGCTTCCATCTTCCCAGCTATAGGGGAGCAAGACACTTCCATATCTGAGGGACAGTACGATAACTACGAAGAGGTGGAAATGGAAGTGGATGACGAGGAAGAAGAAAAGGAAAATCTTCCAAGTAAGACCATACTTTTTGATTTTTTTTCAAACACTGAATTGAAAGACTGGTTTATTAAAGCCCAAGTCCACTTAAAAAATAACTTACTTTCAATAGAACCAGAAAAATTAGACAAACCAATCAAAACAAGTTTTAGCAAAATCGGATAACTAATAAGAAAGTTATGAATTTTTAATGACATGAAAAACTTTGAAAATCACTACACAAATTGGCAACTCACTCATGAGTCTGTGACGTATGGTCCTCACTATCCACTAATTATTTTCTTTATATTGATAATATAAATTTCCTATTTTCACCCTAAGAATCTTATTTCTTCACACCAGCATCCAAGTTAGATTGTTAGTAATATTTTTATGTTTTGATGCACAGATAAAGAGTAATTTATGTCCAGTTAAATCATGACAAATTGAATTTTGATATACTATTTATATAAAAATCAATAATTATGAAATACAATATTCAGAAAATAGTATCAATTCATCAAAATTCATAAAAGTTTTTGGGAAATGTCATGCACGCAATATGATACAAATGATATAACCTGGGAAAAGGCATGGGGAAATCAAGTTTTGGGGGATAAAAAGGGAAATTAATGGGATTAAACTACATAAAGCAATTGATAAGTTGTGAGGACATGACGTCACAAACTGATAACCATCTTGGCAAATTGTGTCGTGATTCTCATTGTTCCATAGTTTTACATACTTTTTCAAAAATTCATAACTTTCTTATTAGTTATCCAATTTTGCTCAAACCTTTTTTGATTGATTTGTCTGATTTTTCTGCTTTTATTAAAAGTAAGTTATTTTTCGAGTGGACTTGCCCTTTAAGGCCGGAACTTTGGAATGCAATACACAAGAATATTATTAAGCTGTTTTTTTTTTGTCAATTTGGCCTATATTTTATTTATTGTTGGGTATGCTCGTGATCTTTGTTACACTTCTCTACACAGAAAAAACAAATACAGCCATGCTAAATCATTCAATTTAAGTCCAGGATTTTAGATTCTATTAACTGTACAAAATTTGAGAAAGTTGTCACAAGCTGCGAGGAACATTTTTATTTTATAAAAAAAAATTGAACAAAATGGGGAGGAGAGTGTAGTCTGAATTGAGTTACTGCCTTGGCAGCCTCACACATTGTACTCAAGTTTGCTAGCGTGATGTATTCCAACCAATACACCAGCACATTGAGCATCCACTGTGCGTGTTACAACACAGTGTCTTCTGCCCGAAAGAAAGCACCGTGTAAGGTCCAAATTTTTCTGTTACACCACCCCCTGTCTCCAGGGGCACCCCTCTCGGATGTAAATGCCCCTCTCTCAGACCTTCCCTGGGGTCATGTAGGTAATCAGATACCTGTATGTTACCCCATGTGTAAGTATCCCCTCCATACAACTGCATGTAGGGGTGAGAATATATATCACCATAATCATTCCTCAGATTTTATGCAGTTAATGAAATGTAAAAGCCTGTAGTTTGTATGAAGCCAATATATCTGCCAGTATTGATATTCAGTGAACTAGATATGATGAGGGTATGTTTAATTTCTGAAGGAATTTTACGAAAACGATAAAGAAGTGGCAAATGAGGTGATATATTGTTTTTGTGCATATCTAATTAGCTGATTTGCATATATGAAAATATATCTGAATATTAATACTTTTTATTTAAAACACACTCATGACTCATGAGCCTTCTTACTTATGTTTTTCAATTCTAATGTGATTGTACCATTGAAGGAAAAAAAAAATGGTTGTTCAAAGAATATATGATTTTGCATATTTAATGAGCTCATTTGCATATAAGATGCATATATGAATGGAGTATCTATACTACATGACACTTGTGTTGGCTGTTGCTGTGGAATCTTGCAATTGTGACATGGTCATCCTTATATTAAGTCAGGAAGAGCTTTACAATAACTTCAATTCAAACGTTTCTATGGAAATGAGTGGTATGACCTCATTTGCATATATATCAGTGAGATGTTCAGTTCAGTGTCCTAGTATACAGTGATGCACTGCATTGGGCAACTTGTAATTCTAGCTTGCAAACTGCATGACCCAAATTAGAATATTTGAATATTAGTGAACATGCAATTCAAGTAAATGCAGTGAATTTCACTTGTTGCATGTTTACAATTCCAAATTTGTCTGTATTACATAACAATAGCTCGCAATAACATGGATTTTGAATCTTTGATGATAATGATAATAATACAGTCGTTTTATTGCCTGTATAACTGCTGTAGCATCTCTACGTGCTAATAGAAAGAACATACATACATATAACAGGAAAGACAGATGCTGTAATTGCACAACCGTAGTTTAGTCAAAATGCTGAATAAACAAGTATTTTTAAAACGTTTTTTAAACAAGTATGTTTAGAGTGTAGTCAATTAAGAAAATAGTCTAGTATTGTTCATATAGTTCATTTGATTTATATCTGATTACCTTTTATCTTTGATTTTCATTTTCAGAGCCTGGCATTCAAGAAGCAGTAGACAATGCAAATAAGGTATGTATTTGCTAGTTCGAATCCTTACTTTAGTGGAATACATGTAAGTGAAATTAACAGTATTTAAAATTGTATGAGATAATTTCTTAAAAAATTATGGATCTAAAGACAGCTTATGGGAGACAGAAGTAATGGTATCTACTATCGAAAGTCACTTTAGTCAGGTAATCTTTTTTGTACATTTCACATTTTCACTTACGAGTATGTTTTACTTAGTAACGCTGGTGAAGGAAAAAAAAAAAAAATGGTCTTTACAGACAGTATGCTACCTTTACAGGTAAAAGACAATTTCACGGTTAGCAAATGTCCCAAATGACCCCGAATATCCAGAGATCTTCAAGACATGTAGAGGTCCCACTTCGTACATTTTGAAATGATCACTCCTACAGCGATGGAGGTGCTACATAAATAGCCTTTGTTTCCCCTTTTCAAAGAATACTTCAACCTGGGTATCACGAAGTGCACTGCTTGTGCGTAAATGAATAATGATAACATAAATTTCATGAGCGCTTATCCAGTATTTTGTCTCCGTGTATTCCACAATTTGGTCTGCGATGACCTTTATCTGCTCATGTTCAGACTGAACAGGGGGGTGTTTCACAAAGCTTACCGGTAACTCTAAGTTGGACTTAAATATTATGGAGAGCCATTTGTAGCCTGATAATGAAATGTATTCAAAAGCGAAAGCAAAAATTCAAGTATTTTAGACTTTTCATAAATTCCACATCAAGAACATGAAATCTCCCATTAAATAGAAAATAGGAAGGCGATTTGAATCAACATTTTATGCCTTTTAAAATAACTTTTACAAAATGTTTTCAAGGATGCTAACGGCTTTCCATAACTGTTAGGTCCAACTATCCCTATACAGGTAATTGCCAAATACTTTCACTGTATCTCACTATAAAAATGTGTAGAACAGGTGTCACATGCATATTCACCTTTTCTACACATTTTTACATAGTAGCAGTGAAGGGATGTTCCTTTGTCTACCACAGCAAATGTCGAGGGTAGAATGAGGAATTGTATATTTTGTCCTCTTTCTTTGTCCATCATGTTCATAGTGTCTACTTCCTTTCTGTAATTCTTCACTCAGGAACCTAAATCACCTGTGGTTGAGATTATCAAAGATGAAGGTGAGGCTGAAGAGAATCTGCTGAGAGCTCAACTCCTCAAATCTCTGCTCACCAAGCGAGCCGCCAAAGCACATTCAGAAAAGGTACGTTTTGAAGATAGTAGCTGTAGTAGTAGTAGTATTAGTAATAGTGGTTATTTTACCTGACTGCTAAGAAAGCATAAATAAATGCTTGTTGGTAAGCAACCGGATAGGCTTGTCTAAATTCTTTCATTATCATTTTTCAACTCTAATTTTTTAATATCATATATAATAAAATCTTCATTTTCATCTTGAATGCTGTGAGCATGGAAATTGGTAGCCTAGCCGAGATGGGGTAATATCGGAGCCCCTTGAGCACCTTTCAAAGTTAATACGAGTGATCATGAAAATATCCAATATATATATAGGATTTATTGAAATCAAAGCAAATCACATAACAAACCGAAAACAAACAGTCCAAAGACTGACACCTGTCTTGAGTACAATATAAAATTTGAATCAAGTATACATAATATAATGGCAGTAACGAACACATAAATAAGTTACATAAGTTAAAATATCAAATGTCAAATAACTATCATAATTGAATATTGAATATTGCAAAAAGGAGATATAAACAATAACAACAATAAGTAAACATTATACAAGTACATGTACATCATTAAAGGTCTCCCGAGCTGTGCAATAACTAAACCCAGGCACAGACCAAGATTCCCAAAAATGAAGAAAAACTAAAATATTATCATTATTATTATTTCCACACTTGCAGATCAATGCCAGTACTGGAAGCACACCCAGCAAGCCCTTATCCCCAGCCACACCCTCTCTATCCGCTGCCCCGTCCCCTCTCTCAGCTGCGCCGTCCCCACCGCCTTCCTCGACTCCGCCCCCTCGCATCTCGACCCCGCCCCCTCATCCCTCGACTCCGCCCACCTTGTCCAGGTCATCCTCCCCTGTCACCACAAGGCTTCAGCAACAGGGCTCCTCATTGGCTGGTCAGGTGCCAAGCAGAGCTAAGCCACCAGTGGTAAGCCAGCTATTTGCCTGTTGTTTGTTGTTGTTGTTTTTTTTTTTTTTGGAGGGGGGGACATTTCATACACTGAAGGCTTATACAGATATGATGCATCAAAAGAATGGATTTTTTTTTAATTCGATTATTCACCAACTTTATGATGTAAAGTGCGATAAACCTCACGTTTCTGTGTCTTATGACACAGAGCGATGAGAATATGGATAGGACCTGTGTTGCAAGCAGTTGCAATTCATTAGCACCTAAACTTTTTAAAAGTATGGCATTTTTTGTCATATCTGAACGAGCCTAATAAGGACAGGCCCACCCTGAGAATGAGTTTGTTTTATCATGAGCAGGCAGATCAGTGACAGTTTTGGACAAAGACATTGACAAAGGATAAGGAAATTATGAATTATCAAAATTTGTCTTTTCGTATTTATTGATTAAAAGACAACAGTCAAATATCATTTTTTTCATTTTTCCTTCATAATCCTCATCCGTTAGCCCATAGAGAGCCGTATGAAGTTGCCTTGTATCGATGTATTGGGCACTATATAAAAGCGGAATATTATTATTACTTATTTAGCTGTACATTAGTTTTTGGGGTGATTGATAGACTTCAAGTAATACATTTTAATTTTTCAAACAGGCACCAGTGCATCTGCCTGTGGTGATCAATCTAGAGGAAGACTCTGATGAGAGCGAAGACGAGTCGTCATCGTCGACCTTCGTTCCTTTCATGGGACAACTGGATTCCTTCCTTAAAGAATTTAGGATGTCTTCCAATACCCAGGTGAGAGCTTATTTTGTCTAAATTTTCTGTAAAAACCATCTTGATTACTATTTCACCACAGTAACAAAAATACAAGGGGGCTCAGGGCAAAATAGCCCCCAAAATGCCCAAAAGAGCCCCCTTAAATTTGCATTGAGTTCAATGCAAAAAAAAATTTAGAATGTTATTTTCATGCAGGCAAGGTTGAAAAGTAGCCCCCCAAAAATAAATACTAGTTTTTTCCCTGTTTCACCATGTAAAAATGATATTTTTTTCAGGACTATCCACATACTGAAACTGCAACATTATTAATTTAGAACTGACTTCTCTGTATAATTCTGTTTCTTGCTAAACAAATATTTTTGAATGACCCATGCTTTTAATGTATTTTCTATTAATGTAATTATGTTTTCTTGGTTTCATTTTATTATAATACTAAGACTACCACACAGAAGAAAACAAGCAAGCACCACGCTCATTCAACCTCAAAATCAGTCCGAGTCCCGAAGACCCCCGATGCCATGAAGACCGCCTCCAAACCCACCCGGCAAGAGTACCACCGACTCAGAGAAGAGATCGCGAGAAGGGAGCAGACCAGAACGGTGGCCTCAAAGCCCCAGAAGGGGAGATCGGAAAAGCACGAGCGGAAGACGCATAAGTATGCGGTTGGTGGAAGACACAAAGGATTGGGAGATGGGGGTGATGATGCCTCGGGGCGTGGCACGAGTAGACTACCGGTAGCTGGTAGCGAGATGGAGCATGGCAGGCGAGAGATGCAGGTCACGATTACGGGACATAATGAGAGACAGATTCTGAAGAGCACTGGCATGCCCAAAGCTGACCAAGCGAGGGGGCTGCAGGAAGCTGCTGCTGGCAGTGGCACCACAGAGACACGACCTTCACATGGTACTATCAACCCCACCGCTCGCCTCACAAGCGAGACAGATTTCACCAGAACTATGAGTACTTTAGAAGCAGAATTATCAAGGGAACTCAGTGCCATTAGAGAATTGACTAGTACAGCAAATGTTACCATGGAAACGCATCGTCCTTCCTCGACAGGTGCGGATGCTGGAAGCAGGATGGAGGAGGAGAAACTAAATATTGAAATAGAAAGAAGGAAACAGGAGTGGGTGACAAATAGAAGAGCTGAAACGGAGAAGCGACTCCAAGAGGAACTGAAGATAGCAGAGATGGAGAAACAGAGAGAAGAACTAAAGAAGGCAGAGATGGAGAGACAGAGAGAAGAGCTGGCAAGGATAAAGATGGAGAGACAGAGAGAAGAGCTGGCAAAGATGAAGATGGAGAGACAGAAGCAAGAAGAGGAGATTCTGAGAAGAAAAGCAGAGATGCGGAAAAAGAAGTTGGAGGAGATGGAGAACAAGAGAAAGCAGGTGTTGGGTTGGGAGAGAAAAAGAAATGAATATAGGTGAGACAAGCAATTTTTTTCTTTCTTTCAACTATGACTGCTTTATTTACTTTTACAGGGCCTGTGTACTTATCAACCACAAATATACCGTTTGAGGCCCTTAATCTTGATCTAAAGAGGGGACTCGAGCACCTGAACCCTCTATACTTCTGCCCCGATCCCCAGGGTCTTACAAAGAGTTGATATCAATCGCAAGTATGTACATAAGAGATGGGGAACTGCAAATTTGCGATTGATTTGGATCAATCGTAAGTCTTTGTAAGACGGGGCCCAGGTATTATGTTTACTGGTGAGGAGTTTGATATGCAAGAATGTAAAAAAGAATTTGTTAATTTTAAAGGTACTGTTCTACATCTAAACCAAAAAACAACCCACTTTTCTCTTCATGCTTTATTTTAGTGATCCCCTCTCAGTAAAATGTTTGTTATATATATTGGTCTTTGTAGACATGTGGTCACTAAAGTAGGTTTGACTGTATAACCATTCCCATTACAGTGTACACTTGAAGAAAGATAAAGGCCTGATCGTGAACCAAGAGCAACAGATTACTAAAAGACGTAAGAACATCAACGTAGCCAAGGTGCAGTTAGAACGCCTCAGGGAACAGGTGGCAGCCATGGAGAAAGCACTGGGTGTGAACCAGACCCACATGCTCAAGCATATCAGACAGGTTAGAAAGTGGGTTTGTTCATATCTGAGTTGATCATTGTAAACAGGTGTTGGTTAAGGGCATAGGTTGAACAAGGCCTGTATGACAAGCAATTCAGACAGGTTAGAAAGTGGGTGTGTTCATATTGTCAGGTAATCATGATAAATGATGTAAGTTGCAACCTCTACCCCTCTGAGATGGAAATATGTTAATGATTTGAGTGTCGCTGATATCAGACACAAATCTTAACATTCCAGATTGCAAGATCAATTATCTTTGATTACTGATTGGTCTGTTGATAATCAGATGACCCCTAAACCTGAGAAGTGTAAGGTACTGCATATCTCTTTCCTTCGGAACCAGATTGTTATATGCCTGAAGTTAGCACCAGTAATTCTGTCCTTTAGCCTACTGAGTTTGTTAAGTTATCTGGGGGGTGTTTCACAAAGATCCTAAGTAGAACTTAACTCTAAGTTGGACTTAAAAATTATGGACAGCCATTGGAGTCTTAAAATGAAATATATTCAAAAGCAGAAATTCAAGTATTTTAGAATTTTTATAAATTCCACATCCAGAACATGAAATCTCCTTGATGATAGAAAATATGAATCAACATTTTATGCCTTTCAAAATAACTTTTACACAATATTTTCAAAGATGCTAATGGCTTTCCATAATTTTTAAGTCCAACTTAGAGATAAGTTCAACTTAGGATCTTTGTGAAACACCCCCCTGCACTTACAGTCTGATATGAAATGGGATAGACAAGTCGAGAATGCTTTTAAAGCCAAGATTAAATGAGACCGGTAACTAGGGACTATTATTTGCAGTTGTTCTATATTTTTTTAACAATTTTGATAAAAATCTTCTTTTGTTCATTCATTCCTCCGCTCAATTTCATGTGCACTTACAGAAAACGGCTTTGGAAGCGAGGTTGACCAAAAACCTGGAATTAGACAACCACGCCCGCTCCCATCTCGCCAAACTGAAGGGCGTGGTCCTCTCAGAAATCACCCAATCGGAGTATCGTTCCTCGCTGCCGAGGTCAGTCAACCAGGTCGCGCCCTCTGCGTTGGGGGAGAAAAGGAGAATTGAAGCACCTGACTCGAGCAGTATAGTAAGTGCTCATCTATGTTAACCAGTTATCTACTAAAATAGGAGTGTCGTGGTCGAGTGGTTTAAGGCGCTTGACTGGAGATGCGAAGGTCGAGGGTTTGAATCCCGACACTGCACTAATATCCTTTGGCAAGATATTAACCTGCACTTGCTACTCTCCACCCAGGTGTTAAATGGGTAACCGGTAGGATGTGACCGCCATTGTTGGTCAAACAGTTTTTGAGCGTCAAGTAATGCCTGGCTGGAATGCTCCCCAGGGAGTGGAGATTGTGCACATAGTGTGTGCAGGCTAGTCTTGAATCCAATGACCGGGTAATAGTATATCTGTAAAGTGCTTAGAGACATCATACATAGGCTTAATACAGGGACCATCCAGTTCCTTCGGCATTGGGTTAAAGAAGCATAGGAGTTGCTCTCATGGGGAATTCAACATTGTTCAGGTGTTTACCCAATAACGGGTGTTGTCAATCACTAGCATTAGCATTCAGTTATATAACCAACAGACCTTATGTATAAATGCTCTGCATTTTCCATCCATCCCCCCACGTGGTAAAGTCATTATCTCACTTTTCCCTCACCCGAAGACTCTCCGTGAGACCAGGGGATATTTCTTGATAGGCCTACGGGTTTGCTGTGTGCAGACTTGTACACGCGTTAACAGAACAGTATTTCCGCCGAGTCTGGTGTCGGCGAATAATGGCTCTCTGCACATGGAAACATGACGACCATCTCCCTTTTAGACATGATGTCGGAGGGGAACACAGTAATACCTTGTTCAGACCTGACGTAGTAAACTGCCTTAAAATAATATGAAGTGTATCATATTTTACATCATTAGAGCTTGCATTCTCTTGCACACAACCTGCGCAACCGGGAGCGATGGAAACAAACAATAGCATAAACATGTGACTTAAATACTGGTTTGCCATTATCTGGATTCTTGAGCCCTCTTAAGCAAGTTTATATCTCAGTTAAGAACAAGCAGCAACAGTGATCATTAGATATTGACTCTTCTTTCATGATTATTTTTTTCTTCACAGGACATCAAGAAAGCAAGGACGGCTGGCCAGACTGCCGATCTCAAGAAACTCCAGGACATGGAGCGCCACCTAGCGGACAAGATTCGCCAGTTCAGAGAGGCAGAGGCAAAGAAAGCTCTCGTAGGTGTCACAGCAAAATCTGTCATCCCAGAAAGCAAAGCAAAGCTAGTCAGGCAGCTTTCTGGTCCAAAACCCTCTGCAAAGATTTACACAAAAGATGTGATTAAGCTTAGTTCTGAGGCAGCAGCTCCTATTGACAATGAGGTGGAAGAGGTCAAAGTGGAAGGGTCAAGTGTCAAAGGTCAAGAAAGGAGGAAATCTTGGCTGGATGCGAATCCAACGCTTACACCAAACATCAAAAGCCGCTCGAGCTCCAAGGCTTCCACACCCACTACCCCATGCATAGCTGCCCTCGGTAAGATGAAGGCAAAGTTCAAGTTGGAAGGTCAAAGGTCAGGTCAAAGTTCACTGACAGACACTTCATTGGAGAGTGACCTCCTGCAATGGATAGAGTCATCGGAACGAACAGGCAGCCCAGTGCCCGACACTGTGAACACTCCGAAGAACTTGCCTCTGTTCGGTCGGAAGGCCCTGAAGTCAGGGTACCTGAGTCGTATCAGGAAAGAGCAGAAGGAAGCGGAAAAGAAGGGGCCAGATTTCTTGTCCTTAGATTTCAATCAAAGACTGCCCTCTATGGAAGCAACAGGACAAGAGTGCTTCCGTGTAGACTGGTGTAAAGACTCAAGTAGAGAACAACAGGCTAGTGCTGAAGGTATAAAATCAGTGGAAGATGAAGTAGAGAATGCATCACCAGTCCTGGCTGACTCTCATGGCCTTGTGGCTTACAGAAGTTCCTTGCTGCCCTTCAAAGCTTTCAGGTAACCATCAGCAAAACATTAGTTTTCTTTTTTTCAAGTGAAAAAAATGAAGTTTCTGAAATTTTAATGCATTAATTGTTGTCCAGAATCCAGATTAAACGGGATCAATGAAGTAAAAGTCAACAATGTAGCTGTACAATTGTACAGAATACCTAATATAATTCGCTCTTGAAGTTTGCATACCTGTACACATTTCTGTTCAATTTTAATTACTTGTGTGTTAATGGCAGCCATCTTTGTGAAAATGGTCATAATATTTTGGCATGTTCTGTATTGTAGCATTTCATTTCCATGTTCTGATGTACATCAAGCAATACCTTCAGCATATTTCCCTTAGACTTTTACCAATCTGTTTTTTCTAATTTGTCGGTAAGAAAATAAAGGAACATGTAATGATGATTGTTTTTAACTTTTCTGTTTTGACCGAACTCATCTTGTTATTAGGTTGGCCTTATTCTCTAACAATCTCTCATTTTTATCATGCTTATTTTCATGTCATATAAATTTTTCTCTTGTTGTCTTGTGGTTCTTTCAACTTCAGACTAAGCCCAATCTCTCATTTTTATCATGCTTATATTCATGACATATCTATATTTCTTTGATGTGTTCTCTTGTGGTTCTTTCATCTTCAGACTAAGCCCCTTGTTCCGTCTCGAGGCAGGGTATTCCGTCCAATCACTTAGCTTCACGAACAAGCTCGATGCCAGCAGGCCCCTCTGTCTGTATGAGCTTAAAGGAACGTGCAATGATGATGACTGTGTGTGGTAAGTACAGTGGGGTTCAGGGGAGGGCACAGTGGGGGGGGGGGGGGGGGCAGGGTGAGGGAGGGGGAGGGGAAGGAATATTCCTGTCCATTAGCACTTTATGATAGATTTTGCACAAACAAAAGAGAACACAAAGACAGCCCAAGTCTTTCTGCATCATAAGCAGCAAATTCAAACTCAGTTATACATTTTATTGAACGTTAATGAGGATCAAACAGCTTAGACATCATGTCTGTATCATTTGAATATTTGTGTGCTTCAATATACAAGACAGCTGGAGAACCTGTTTGAATTGAAGTTACTGCCTAATTAGACAAATGTATTGTTTTGTTTGAACTGAATATGAGAATGGCCTCCCTTTTTCATAGCATTGCTTTCTCTTTCCACATTACCACCACTTCCAGGCAACACGAGAGAGACTACACCATGTCCTCTCGTGAGATGCTGACTGATCTCCTATCCTACAACGCCGTCAGCAGCAAAGCTCAAGGAAAGGATGACATCACAATGAAGAACGTCCCCGCTAGCCCAGTCCGTCATAAACAAGCTTCCAGCGAGAAAGACAAACTCAATGCTTGCATTGAGAAAGTCCTGGGAGGAAATGATAAAGGTAACTTGTTTTTAATTTATGTTAATTTGCCTTCTCCTTTCCTCTCCCATTCCTTTTACCCATTCGTATTGTTATTGTAGTTGCTGTTGTTGTATTGTTAGTTACTTAGTTCATGTTTTTGTTAAATTTGACTTTCATCTATATACTTCAGGGATTGACCATAGACAGGCCTGTAGGCCTATTGTTGATCCCACCATTATCTGTTATGTTATATTTATGGTGTATTCTTGTTTGTCTTTTGATTGTTTTGTATCTTTATCAGATTGTGGAAATAAACTTGAATTTAATTTAATTGAATTAATATGAATTCAAATGTTTCCTTTCTTTCACTCAGTTTGTGCTCTTTTGCTCTTATCAGGCCATCTATTGTAATTCAAACTATCAAATATTCATCTGTTGAATGTGCCCAACAGAAATCGGCGAATAGATGCCTGCCAACGAGTGTACATTTCAAGAAATCCACATTGTAAAGTCTGACATTTATTTGACTACATTGACACGATGATTTAAATGTATTGTGCTAAGTTGTGGAATTTTAAGTTCATAATGTATACATTGATCACCCTGATTGGTTTTCAGTATTGTTTGTTTATCTTCATTATAAAGTTTAAAACTTGAGATGTTTGACCAGAATTGTGTTTCTGCCAAGCAAACACTAATTTGTTATATACCCTCGTGGCACTGGTGCATTTAACATCGTTAGTGATGATTACTCTTTGTGTCCATTTGTCCGTAGGAGTTGTATCTCGCCTAATCTCTTGCCCCCGCAAATGGCGCCCAAGGCCTCGCCCCCGCTCCCAGCGTCTCTCCACCGGTGAAGACGACGCCCTGACAGAAATCCTCCCCCTCCGTCCTCCCAAGTATCCCAAGTCATCCGCTTCCACCACGATTCGAAAAGAAGCCATCCAGAACGTGGAGGAAGAGGCGAGGTACTTCGGTGGTGGGAGTCAAGGGAATGAGGTTGTCGACCTTGGAAGGTTCAGGGTTCATGACCTTGAGGCCGCGGTGCTGGAGATGCCAGGGAATGTGGCGCTTTGGCTCCGTCTGGCAAGGAGCCTGCTACAGGAGGAGTCAAGGTGAGTTGATAGATGCTGTAAACCTCAGACAAAAGTCGTGGGCACCGTTTCACGAATTCATCATAATGACAACTTAACCCACATCCATTGAATCACGTTAGATTTAATACACACGCTGTAATGCGTTGTTGGCGAACTTGTACTTGTGAAACGGTTCCATGCTGTGTTGGTGTACCTAATGAAGTAAAAACTTCTTTGTTTGATCATTACATTGAGGAACAACTTCAGTCATAGCATGGGCATAAAACCTGTCTATTAACATTATCAAAATGATCATGAAAGTGGAACTGTCTTTTAAAAGGTTGTGAAAGTTCCTGGTCCTTGCCTGTTTTAATATATTGTTGGCTTCTCATGGTGTCATTCCTCCCTGTGAATATGAACGACAGTGGCCATAACCATATTATAGTTCATTTTGAAGCAAGATCATGTAAGAAAGTCTAGTTAAAAGTTGTTTTCAGTGCCTCAGGCTTTCTCTGATTCCAAACCATACATTCTGTTTCATTTCCAGTGTGGATAGAGCATTAAATGCCTTATCGAGAGGTCTGGAGCTGAACTGCAACTCGGCCCCTCTCTGGCTCCAGTACCTCACTGTGTACAAGGAGAGGGCTGAGAGGGAAGACTATGTGGAGATGTGCCTCAAGGCGACTGAGTTGGCCCCGTGCTATTCAACATGGTGGATGGTAATTTGTTTCTCTTTTCACTATTTTCTCTTATCATTACAACTGCTTAGCATTCAATAATAATTATGATAATAGTTCATTCTTATACAGTGCTCTTCAGGACCGCAGGCCCTCTCAAAGCGCTTTAAAGATATATACTATTACCCCAGTCATCTGATTCGGGCCTTTCCCTGCACACAATGTATGCATATTCTCCACTCCCTGGGGAGCATTCCAGCCAGGCATCATTTTAACAAGCGATTTGCACCAATAATCAGTCCAGAATGTTATAGGAAGCAAGATTAAGCGATTGGTGTTTATAGCCAGCTCTGAATGCATAAACATGAGTGGCTTGATGGTAATGGTCATCTTCTTACAAGAAAGAAGAATGAGCAACATAGTGATGGCAATCTCATTGAATTTCTGTAGTTGTGTACTTCTTTCGTTATAATATCCATGATTTTGATACTTGTTTTCTTCTTTATAACAATGAAGAGACATAGACATAATAAATAAAATATGTTTTCCCTTGATGCAGTTGTTGGAAGCGGAATATTCAGTACTAACCAAACTAGAAACCTGCAAGAAAATCCTCCACTTCCTAAAGAACTCCAGCAGCACCACCACCACCAGCACCACCACCAAGACGCTCGGCAATCTAGAACAAGCTGAAAGCTGCGACACAGGAGAAAATAAGAATATGGAATCTGGCAAAAGCGCTGAGAATTCAATGACTTTGGACAACGTAAAGAGATTAACTACTAGCAGTGATGTGTCACAAAATGTGGATAGAACTACCAATGTGAATGTCCATGGAGAAACCGCCATTGTTGCCATGGAAACGGAAGATAAAACGACAGCAGCTGATAGGACGTTGGAAAGTGAAGGAGGGGCTAGTGGGGAGGAGGAGAATGGTGATGAGGAAGAGAGGAAGAAGGATGTGGATTTGAGGAGTAGGGCGAGTGCTGGAGAAGAAGACAGAGACCAATTGGACGATGTGAAAGGTCATGTGGTGAACAGGGAGGAGGTATCCCATCAGGCTTTGGAGATCCTGTTGTACCAGGCTCAGCTTCACATCAGCATCGGTCACAAAGATGATGCTATCAAGGATCTAAAGGTAAAACTGTTTAATGTGAATAAAGTGCTTACTTTATAGGCAAAAGCAGGCATGATAACTTCCCGATTTAATTCGGTTTCCTGATGAATTTTTTTTCTCCTGATTTTTCCAGATTTTCCGTGAATTTTCCCAATTTTCTTACTCTAAAGGGGGGGGGGGGATGTTGTTAGATGCCTTTTTGTTTTGGTCAAGGGGTGGGGGGGGGGGGGGGTTAAGAGGATTTTTTTTTTTTTTTAGTGCTCACTATCACCTCTGCAAGAGAAGAAGAAAGAAAGAGTCAAATCTTTTGATTTAAAAAAAATATATACAGTTAGATGTCATTTGCAGGCTTTGCGAGATTGCAGTGTGTTAAAATGTATAGGCTATGTTGCAGAAAGACACATTGTTCCATGTTGAAACCATGCTCTTTGAGTTACGTTTAAAAAAATATTAATGTATTTCTTAAATAATGGCTATATTCTGCTTACCAGGGTATTTCAATCTAACTACATGCCTGTTGTATCTTATAGCTGTTGTGTATCCCAATACCTATTTTACCATTCTTATTTACGATGAAAATCTTTCCATTACCCTTGCAGAGTGCTCTTAGTATACCTGACCAACCAGAGGACAGGGATGCATTCTGCTCCATCATGATGACCTTTGACCTTTTCCTTGGCTGGCTGAGCCTCATGCATATTCATGCCACTGGTAGTCTTCCATCTAGTCTCTTTGACCCAGCAGCTAAACTTCCGAGCAAAATTGTCAAGAAGGTTAGATAAGCTTAATGTGAAAGAAAAAAAAAGTGTCACATCATTAACATTTTTTTCCATTGTTGTTTTGTACATGCTGGTTGTATATCTTATAAATTCAATATCAAAAGATGCGCAAGCCTCTAGGCTATAAGTCTTGAAAGCTGATGTTGAAAACAACAGAAATAAAATATGCTCTAACATTTCATGACAAATATTAAGAAATTTCAGGCCTTTCTATTTTCTATGATTTTAGAAATATTGCACTTAGTAACCATACAAGTGAGTTACTTTGTTCATAAAGACATGGTATAGCTTTCATTATGTTGACAAGTTTGTTGCGCAATTTTTTTCTTCTTCATGTAATAATAACAATTACTTCTACTACTACTTCTACTGTTACTACTACTACTACTACTACTACTACTACTACTACTACTACTACTACTACTACTACTACTACTAATATGATTGCAGGGCCCTCAGGGAGAACAGTATAGATACTGATGAGACTACCCTGGGTAAACATGACATATTATTATTATCATTATTATTATTACTACTACTACTACTACTACTACTACTACTACTACTACTACTACTAATAATAATATGATTGCAGGGCCCTCAGGGAGAACAGTATAGATACTGATGAGGCTACCCTGAGTAAACATGACATATTATTATTATCATTATTATTATTACTACTACTACTACTACTACTACTACTACTACTACTACTACTACTAATAATATGATTGCAGGGCCCTCAGGGAGAACAGTATAGATACTGATGAGGCTACCCTGGGTAAACATGACATATTATTATTATCATTATTATTATTACTACTACTACTACTACTACTACTACTACTACTAATAATATGATTGCAGGGCCCTCAGGGAGAACAGTATAGATACTGATGAGGCTACCCTGGGTAAACATGACATATTATTATTATCATTATTATTATTACTACTACTACTGCTCCTACTAAAAATGGTTTCTTATGTAGCGCTTTTCCATTAACTAACCAAAGCGCTCACACAGTTATTATGTACAATGTATCTCTGATGATTCAGATTTTATAATTCTTTCCTCTCAATCCGTCTAGGATCTGTTTTCCATTCCGTGGAAGCTCAACGCAGGTGACCTTGACAAGCAAGATGTAGATGACCTCTGGGAGGGGGCGACCAAGGCGTGCTCAGAGGGCAGACCCCCCTCAGAACAACTAGATTCTAACGTGCTGGAGCTGTACAACATTGAGCTCGAAGAGCAACTGGGCAGGTAAGAGATGATGATGATGATGATGATGATGATGATGATGATGATGATGATGATGATGATTCACAGCATTTGTATGGCACCATATATCTGTTTAAAAAAACAATCAAAGGCGCGAGCTCCTTCAATAAAATTAGCATTTAAATGTCTGAAGGAAGATGTGAGTTTTGAGTGAAGCTTTGAAGTGGTCCAGGTTGTCAATTTCGCGATGTTTTTAAATGTTTTAAAACCTGTGAGCTTTTATTCATCAAATTTTAGTAGGAGAGGAATTCCATGATTACTTTAGAGTACCATTTATATTGCTTCTTTCTTTCTTTTGTCAATTTATACAACCAGTGGTGAGTGGGTTGATCAGCTCTGCAAGCTTGACATGGGTCAATGCAGGCCGTCCAAGGAAGGAGAGGAGCTGTATTGCCGCTGTATCGAAGCACTCCATAGGAGAGACATGAAACCCGTTGATGTTTTAATGGTAGGTTTAAATTTAAGTCATGGAGAGGATGAGCTGAAGACATTGCAGTACTTATTTTTTTTAAATTTGATGATAGCAAATAATTGTATTGTATCATATTGAAATTAAAATTAAGCATTTATTGTCCATTCAGAAATTCGTTTTTCACTGGTAAAAGTTTACAGATCAATTTACAAAACAATCATGATCATAGATAATAGACAATATGAAAATGAACTTTGAATTCCTTTCCTATTGAATGTACATGTATTTGTTATTTGATTCTTTCCAACGCCCGAAACTTTTCATACAAAATGAATATCTTTTGATTTTATGTCAGCATTTCTGAATTTCTGTCTTTTTTACCACTTTTGGGATGGAACGCCGCTTTTTGTGTGAGTATTGTTTTTCATAGGGTCCACTCACATTCAAAATATAATGAACTACATATTTAAATCTAAGTCTATTGGCCTATGATGAACATTTTATTTGGGAAACTGCTTTTCATCATAATAGGTGACCATATTTTTCTAGTGAACATTATATTTTACTCTTTTGATAGTGCAATCCAATTCTCATTACCGGTATATCTTATTCTTATAACAGCATGTAGAGATGGGTGTGAGCCAGCTCCCTTTTTCCTGTCGCTTGCGCTTCATGGAGGCCCAGCTTCGTCTTCTCTACGGGATCGGAGACCCCAGGTCCTCCCTCAGGGAGTGCATCGTCAACTTCTACCAGCTTCCAGTCGGCAAGACCTCACCGGATGACTTCCTGCGCCAGCTGTATAGGTATTAGTTCTGTTTGTATCTTTTGGAGAGGAGTATTTTAGATTATTTCATTATTTATTTATTATTTTGGCAGTGTTTCTCTGTAAGTCGCACATGTCCATCCCACATGTTCATCACGCTATGTTTTGGGAACACAAACAAAAAGCATTTTAAGTCTCTTGCATCTGTTGGTATCAGATTCATGCAAGTTCATAACAATATGTCATCTTTATCATGGCGATGGAAGAACTTAATTTAATTTAATTTAGGAACTGTACATTAAAGGTAAAGATCAGCTACCCTAAGAATTGTTTCCAAATCAGGCATTCCCCTTATGTATTGTTAAGATAAATCGTTAATAAAATGCTTGTATTTGTATACCAGTTTTTTGGTTGCCACTCCACGACTGAGGACACAAAAGATGTGAGGAGGGAGGGGGGGGGGGGAGGGCGGAGTAGAATGGAATTCGCCTCTCCCTAGTGGTTACTTGATAGAAATAACCCTTACTATTTAGGACGAACACAATTTGTTAAGAGATGATTATTAGACATGACAAGCAGTAATCTAATCATCCCACTCCCTCCCCCCCCCCCTTTTTGTTTATCTTGCAGGCATCAACTGAAGCTACCCATGCCCCTGGACTTCAAACCCCCACCCTCATCCCCAGCGGCTCCCACCCAGCTCAGAGATGACAGCAAGACATACATGTGGCTGTGTTACATCATGCTGACCCTCAGCACCCTGGGGGAGAGGTTGGCTTCTGAAGCATTCGAGAGTGCCCTTGTGTTGGTGCAAGGCAGGAAGGATTTGGAGTTGATCTGGATCGAGTGAGTATTCAAAGAAAACTATTGAGTTTCATGCTGTTTTATTTGCAAGGGAATGATGCCATGCTCTGTCTCCTCATGGGACAAATTGAGAGCTTTAAAGAGAAGGTTGAGTTCTGGGAAGAGGTGAAAATTAATTTGTGAACGTTATCATTGTATTATGCAAGTATGGAAGAACATCGGAGAAAAAATGTTTCCTGAAAAGCATCAAACGCCTTAATATTCTAATTATGGCACGGGACAGATTTTTATGCCACTTGTTCGTGTAGTCCCATATACATCTTTCTGTGTACAGTGCTTGTAACTTTACCAAGACTGGGCCAAATTTCTTATCTTTTTTGATGATTCCAGAACCTTGCAGTACACACCATTACTTATATGCTAGATAATCAACCTATTTTGATCGATTCCACACCGTTTCTTTTACAATGCAATCGCATGACCAAAACTCAACTTTATCTTTAAGTTTTTGATTTCTCAATTAATATAGCCTAACATCATTAGCAGGCGATGTCTTTATAGAAACTGATGATGCCTTCCGTTTACCCTTCATTCTTTCTGCTCTATTCATCCTCTAGATATATACGCTTCATCGCTCGCCAGACCAAAACACCATCCCTCGACTTCCTTCCCTCGCTCGCAAAGCTTGTTCACAGATGTTTGGTTTCCACAGCAACCCGGTATCCTCGTCCTTTCGATCGATCGGGGGAGATGTGGAACGACTTCTCCTTCCACAATCGAGTGATCGCTGTGTACATCGAGCAGGTGGGGGTCGGAGAGCGGATGGAGGAGTATGAAAAGCTTCAGCTGCAGATGCCGGATAATGTTGTTCTTGCTTACAGGTGAGATTGCAGACCTCTGGGGCCAGTTTCTCAAAACCATCATAAGCCTAAGTTCGTGGACATCCCATAGAAACGTGTGTTTATTCTATAACACATGTTTCAATGGGATTTCTAAGAAGTTAGACTTATGACGGTTTAGAGAAACGGCCCCCAGAAGTTTTCAACATTATCAGGAGATGAGGACTTGTGGATTGGACTGAATATTTGCCACTTTAATTTTTTGGACTCCATGGAAGAAAGAGCCATTAGGTTAATGGCTCTGAAATGGACTTTCCAACCGTTTTATCATTCTATTATTGTTATATAATTCTTTGATTTTGTTATATTATTATATTATTATATATTATGATGATTTTCAGAAATAAAACGAACAAACAAACAAACTTGATCTCCACCCAGGTGTTAGATGTGTACCGGTAGGATGCAAAAATCATTGTAGTTTGCTCAGCTTTACGTCTGTAAAATGGGGCCTGGCTGGAATACTACCCAGGGAGTGGAGAATATAAGTGCTTCCGTAGAAACACACCGTGATCCGATTATAATGTTAACAGTAGCAGTAAATCGCATCCATCTCTAAAGGTGGAGTTTTCAGGGTATGGGCGCTTTCTCGGTTCCGTTAACAATATTTTTAAAAGATTTGTTCATAATTGATACAAATCTTACTTAGGAACCCAATTAAATCAGGAAAGCATTAGGGACCTGTTCAGCTTTTATTCCTTTTTTTGTTTTTTTGTTTCCTCTCAGGGCTTGTCAGTATGCAGTTGACAATGGTTTCTCACAGCTTGGCCTTCAGATAGCATATTCAACGCTCCACAGATCTCCAAACTGCATCGTCTTCTGGAAAATGTACAGTATTTGTTCCATTATTTTTCCATTTGTATCTTTTTTTCTGCCTGCTTACTGTTGTAGAAGCACTTGAGACCATAGCTAGTCAATTTGATATTTCATGGTATTTACACCATTCTCTCATTTTCACTGTTTTCACTGTATGAAATTGAGGGGGAACAGTGGCTTATTTCATACTGTACATGCATAATCTATATTTTTTATAAATGTAATGCTTCTTGGGAGAAATTTCAATTATTTAAACTTATTTGTGGCTTACACCCAGTAAATAAGTTTGATCGCTGGTTCCAAGATTTTTTCTGACTTGTTTTTCAATTACAGATCGATCAATCGATCTTACTTACTGGGTGTAAGCCGCAAATATGTTTAAATAATGCATATTTTAGTCGCCACATGAACATGATCAATGTGTTCAGCAATGAATTGATGGTAAGGACGTTTCAAAATACTTTTATTTATGATGGGGGGTTGGGTGTCTGGACACTTAACAAACATAAAGACTTCTCTTTTGCCTTCGGTTTTAACAGAAAATATTAATCAAATAGCACTAACCATCATGAATATTTGGCTTTATGATATTGTCCAACATCAGTCTTAGAAGATATATGAAATATTGTTTGCAAACTTTATAAATTGCTGTTCTAAATCAACTGTCCGGACACACAATGTCAGGGTATACCATTATTTATACAAGATTTCAACGTACATCTGTTTGTTGATGCATTTATACACCAAGTCAAAAGAACTTTAAACCAAAGGGTGCATCTTTCATGGTTGTATGGCATACAATCTTGTTATTCTCAGACCTGTAAGTTGTTAGATCTTATAAGGACAAAAAGTTGCCCTTTATTCTGTTACCTGTGCTTGCTCACATTTATCTTTGTGGATTTATTATACAATCTTGTTATTCTCTTGTAATTTGTTTAGATCCTATAAGACAAAGAGTTGCCCTTTAGTCCATTAACTCTGCGTGCTCACATTTATCATGTGGATTTTGTTGGTTGTTGCCAAGTGGTAATTGATAGGCCCCCTCCATTGTTCATTTCAGAGTAATTTCATTGGCCCTTCAAAGTCAGCGCATGAAAGAGGTGAGGGAAACGTACGAGTGCAATGATACTCATGATAAGTGGAAACAAGTTAAGTGATAACGATATTGAACATACATTATTTGTAGCATGACATGTAGTTTGTCCTTGGCTTGAAGGTAATCTTTAAGGCCTGTCTGTAGTAGTTTGGCCAGGAGGGATTAGACCTCCTTGCATAACTGACAGTTGGTTATCTTATCAAATCAGCTGTCAATCAACATAAGAAAAGGGGACCATGGGGGACTAGCAGTCACCGCTTAGGCATTGTTTGCTATATAGAGGGCGCATGTAGCTGTAAGTAGTGCAGTGGGTCTTTAAAGACCCTGTCGGAAGTTCAAAGTGAAATAAATATATTATACATCAAAGGAAAGCTTATGTGCCATATATCACAATAATATCAATTATATGCTATTTTAGTGTCTGTCAGAGGAGTAACAGCTCAATGAAAATTCGAAATCTAAAGCTTTGAAAATCAGAAGTTGTCGACCTAAAAACTAGCTATTGACTTGATGACGTCATCTTATGTGGATTACGCATATTCACAATGATTATGCATTAATCAAATAGTTTTAAAGAGGGTAATTGCAATAATTAAGCATGGCTCATCGCCTCGGCTTTATAGGTGAGCTGATGGTGTCCACATGTTATGTTGTCACCGTAATTGCGGCAAACTTGACCCCTGTTGACCTGTAATTTGGAGGGGTGTGGGAAATGAAGTTTCAATTTGAAAAGGAAAATATTTGCTATGCCTGTATATTTGTATTCTATGTTCATTTGACTTTCTAGTGATATAAAGTTGTATTTTCATTGGATAGGGTCTATAAGGACCAGCTTTGTGATTATATTTCGAGAGAAGCGTTCTAGAAATTATTCATGTTAGTGAGTAGGAATCTTGTGTATCACTGCAACACCAACATTCCATTGAAATTATAAACAATATTTTATTGTAAATTAAAGAATTACTGAAATATGCACATTTTTATTAACCTCTAAAATCACAAAGTCATCAATACAGATAATTTTGAATAGCATGTTAGAAGTCTTCTTTTGCATGATACATTTCCAGTTATGCATCTATTGTTTTCTGAAAATGTGTAAGGATTTTATTTCAGTATATATATATTGAATTTGTGCTGACACAATTCTCTTTGTTTTTTTCTCCCTTTTTTCACTCATCACTATCTCCTCTTTTCTTTATTCTTTCCATTCACATTTCCACTTCAATAATCTTTTATTTGTCCACCTTCTTCTTCAATTTTTTGCATGATATCCTATCCCATTTTCTATGATCATACTCCTTACATGCCATCTTTTCCCCTTCATTTTGTCCTTTCTCTCTTCTCTCCTTTCTTTGGTTAAAAAAAATCTCTTCAAAATTGTCTATTACTTTTCCCTCCCGATTTGTGACTCCTTATGATTTTTTCCTGCCCTCTACTTTATTTTCAACATTGTATCTCCATTTCTATTGTTTGTTCAATCTTTGAATGTTTCTTTCTCTTGTGAACACCATCATTTTCTTTGTATTCTGTTCTTTTCTTGTTTTCAATTCTTGTCTCCAATTCTTGTCTCGTGCTCTTCTTCCATCATTCTTTTCCTTTTATTATTCATCTTTTTTGTTTGCCTATCATTTGTATGTTCGTCTGACCTCCATGCAATGAAGGTACACTCCCTGTACGAGCAAGCAGTTCTATACCACCACACAGTTTCCTCTCTATGGAAAGACGTAATATAAACTTCTTCTTTTTAAAATTACTTTTCCTTTTAATATCAATAATTGTGAAGATGTCGTGGTCTAGTGGTTTATTCACTTGACTCATAATCCCAGGGTTGAGGGTTCAAATCCCAGCCTGACGCTTCTTTTGGGCGTATTTGCCACTCCACCCAGGTGTAAATGGGTACCTGGCATTTACTGGGTTAATGATAATTGCAGGGACCTCGGGAAGAACAGCACTGGCGCTGATAAGGCTTCCCTGCGTAAAAAAACTTATAAATATTAATAACACATTTACAATCCGACAGCATCTATATTTTAAATATTATTTATTTAACATGTTATTTTAAGATTAAAGGTGTTAAAAAACATCCGATAGTTATTGCAGATCACTGCATATGATTAGCAGTTTTTCTTATCTTGAAACATGAAATAGAAGAAGAATAACTAGAGTATTCTGTAGCATACACATTTTAAGCACTGGGTTGTGAATTGTAAAAGAGAAATATAGATAATAGAGATACACATACTTTTATTTTCACATATTTTTCTTAAAAAGTCATTTGAGAGGGGAGGATGGGAATAGACTCTTGATCATGGTTTTCCTCTTCTTATCCTTCACTGAGTTTAGTAATTTTGTTTTTCTTGAATTATTTATTTACTGATAAGTTGATAAAGCATGAGAGTTGTAAGTTTCAATTTCGTAATTTTCTTCAGAATGAAGAAGGTCCACTACATGACCCTAAAATATTTATAGGCATCCATTCACTTACAACATTTTACATCCATACAATGAAATGGCTAATTAGGTACGACCATACTATAGCGATTTCAAAGACCCTCATTTTTTAGGGCTATGCTTTACGTTCCCCGCCCTTTCTCTAACACGAGCAGTACATTGCCTTTGTGATCGCTCATGACGTCGACGAGACGAAGCTCCGGGATCTTCTTCAACGATGTCAGGAGATTGGGTTCCAGCAGTCCGATGTCCTGCCTGGAGCGCCCATAACGTGACACCACAGGTAAATGAAAGGCACAGGGATATCATGTAAGTACTTGTTCTAAATTGTATTGTCTACAGTATTGCAGCATCTGTTGCAGGCATGAGAATATCCTGTGTTTCTGCGGTTTTCCTTTTTTTTTAGGCCAAATTATGTCCTCTCCGAGTTCAATGTGAATCCGGCTTAAAATTTGGGGGGTAGAGGTGGTGCAGGGTGATGTATTTTGTACGTAAATTGAGTTCTAGACTAGCTAAAAAGCCCCAAGATTGTCTCTCAAAATAACTTTCTTATATTTAGTCAGATTCAATTGAAACTTTCGTCAGTTTGCTTCTCTGATTTGGCTGCTTTCGTTTAGAGTAGTTGTCTATTTGGGTAGGATTTCCCTTTAACCGTTTCCGATCAATTCTGTTTCCCCGTTGGGTTCGTAGCAGCTGACGGCCTAGTACTACTCGCGAGGATCTTCATTTGCCAAACAACTGATGCTGAAATCGCTATTCCTGCCTGTCACGCCTCGGTCTGCTGACGCTCGTTTGTGATTGGACGAAAGGATGGCGATAGTCGACCAATCACCAGCCTGGAACAGTGGGTAGTGTAAGTATGAGTGTTGCACAAACCATCCCTCGAACAAGCATCTTGCTCATTTTACTTTTAAAAACCTGAAAAGTACTTCTCAATCCTTTCTTCAAGTCGGAAGGAAATTTCTGTGTTTCTTTTTTATTGAAACATTTGTTATGATATTGTTTGTAAATTGTTAGTTAAACTATTTAATTCTACCATGTGCTTCAAAGCTTTAACAAAAATGTGTGTTCTCGATAAAAGTTATTATGATCATATAAAAGATATTTATAGAGAAATGATTGCCCAAAGTTTGAGACAAACAAGAAGTTTAGAAATTCTTTATGAAATGTAACTCCCACCCCTATCATGACTCGAAATGATACTTTTGCAAATGAACAAGATGCATAATATTTGTTTTCTTTTGGTGTTTTCCTTTTTCACCTAGATTCCATGTTTCCTTTAATCTCATTTCCTCTTCTATATATCCCTTCTTTTCTCTCTACTACATGTCTATTTAGTTCTCTTACCTTTAGTATGGCTATCTCAGGCTGTGTAGCGTCTGTATACCCAGTCAGTTTCGCTTTTGTTCGACTCTATAATTTCACTTTATGTTCCCTAGACTGATATTGTAAATTATCTGTGAACATACCTGTGTTAACTTTGATATTAAACATAATAACATTGTTCTTTTCAATGTAAGACAATATACGGTTAAATCTGCTATGCAATCTATTAAAATGAGCGGAGAGCATAACAAAAGTTACCGTTTATCAAATAAAACAGAGCTTCTGCCCTTCTGTTTCTCAACAGACAAAATAGTCTCATTTTAGATGTGCTCTTTCGGGATTAGTAATTATTTTGTTGTTGTCTAAGGCAAAATTTGTTTGTGAAATTTCCATAATTGCTAACTGTGCATCTCCGAAATTTATTTGATAATGCTGTTGATTTCAACCTTGTTATGTTGATTAGATGGACTTTGTATGAATTACATAGTACATACAAACTTTTATTTCAAAATAAACAATGTTAGCATAGTTTTAATTTTTTTTTGTCGATTTAACATACATGTAAGTTCCATTGCGCATCTGCATAACCAACAAAATATCCTGAATGAAATGAATACAATGTTTTCTTTATCATTTACAACTAACCATACATATCATTAAATAACAGTTGTTAGAGCAATACAATTGTGGATAATCGTTCATGACAATTACAGACCCTAGACAGTCGATGTAATACAGAGTGGTGATCAAATATATACATGTGTGGTATATATTTAAAGAATTGAGTTGAAACAAAACTTTCCTGTAAGAGTATTTGTTTAAAGCAAGGATTTTTGCTTGTTGATAAAAAAAAAGATTGGAGGATGTTTCTGATAGTTGATTGAGAGGAGAGTTTTGCAAGAATGCTTTTCAAGAAGTTACGCCTTTGCCTACGGGAACTTAGTGGCTTCTGTAGTAAGCTTATGGGATGACAGAATTCAGGAGGCAACGGCTTAAGAGAGTGGACCTGAACATCTCGAGGAAGCCATTGGATTGCCTAGAAGTCTGGATGTACAACACAGACGTGTGACTCGTGACCTTTGAGAAGACAATGGCATGACGACGATGGAACGTTTGGATATTGAAGTGAGAGTCCGGATGCAAAACGATCAGATGACGGTGGACATCGCTGCTTGGAGATTAGCCGACTAGTATTAACAAATTCATGCTGCAGGGCTGGCCGGATAGTTGGCTTCATTTAAAATTGATGAATTGATTTCAAGTACAAAACCAAAAGTGATGAAAAAATGGATGTTTCATAAAATTGTATTAGGAATATAAGTTTTAGTCTAAAGTTTATCAATGAGATTCATTATTTTATCTTTAAAGATTATTCTGCATCTATTATTTTGTTCTCTATTTCATTTAGGGATAGTTCTTACAGCATATTGTATTTTACTCCTTCAGATTTAGGATGGTATAATAAGATGAAAATATGAATAGCACAAGAAAGTGATTTATGCACATTTTGTATAGCTGCATTGTGTGATGAATGCAAGTTGAACAAAAATATCCATGAAACTCCACTTCATTGTCTTTAAGAATTTTGTAATCCTTCATCAACATGTATTCATGATTTTATCATTATTTTGCCTTTAGGTTTAATCTTTGAGAGTCACAAAGGAAGTGATTCATAGTTCTGGTGATTTTTGTTGTGATGCTATCTTGCTAAGTTGTTTTGGGAATCACAACAATGTAAATCACAAAAATATGGATTTTTAAAAAATAATCAAAATCTCACATTCATCTAATGTTTTGAAGGAAATTGCAATAATATTGTACAGAAGTTGGAAAATACTTTCTTGCTGAATGTGGTACCAAAAGCTCATTTCATTTGTTTGAACCCGAAAGGCATTAATTACTTGATTGAATGCCCTTCTGGATCCAAACAGAGGATTTAGAAAGTCACATCAAAGTTGCGGAATGTTTGAACATTGAAGTCTGAGAAAATGCCTTCAGTAATTGGCTGTGGAGTGCACTGTTGCAGTGACCTCTTTCCTGTTGCACTGCTGCTACCCACCAACCGCTAGCCAGCTGAATTGTCCTATTTTCATACAGCGAGGCTCAAGTATCACACATTTTTCGCGATAGCTATTCATGTGGCCATTTGGTACATCATTTAGGACAAATTTACATTTTGCAAAATTTCATGTTTAATTCTATTGCAGTTTCTTTCAAATCAGTTCATAGTTTAGGCGTGAGTTATGCCCTGGCCTGCACATTAACACAATATTTTCAGTCTTTCATGAGTCTTAGAAAAACTAGAATCCTGTTGGATTAAATCATACATAATTACTTTTGAAACCTTTATTTGTCACAAAGCTAATGAAAAATTGTCAAAAAGTGACATTTCAAAAGAAAAAAAAATCTGAGCATAAAATTTCCTCATTTTCTGTTTTCTGCTGTAAATATACATTAAAGCTTTGTC
>JAVYIG010014788.1:27500-39469 GCA_035222895.1 Strongylocentrotus droebachiensis | reverse complement strand
TTATTTTTATCAACAGCATTTGGTTTTTGATATATTAAAGGGGGTCAGTATCATTTGAACGGATCTTTAATAAACTGAATTTTTGGAGAGCAATGAATAAGTAAAAGCAGCCATTTTATGACCATGATTAATTTTCACTCACATAGGCGCCCCAGCGGTGAACAATACGCAATGGAGAACCAGGGCTTTAACAAACAATAAAGAAACAACAACAACAACATCAAACTTAGAACTAGGTAAGTTAGTGATTATTAATGAAATCGCAATAAAGGGCAAACTAACATCAAACTGAAAATGATTTCAATTTGAAGCAAACTTTTCAATTTCTCCCTATAGTTTTATTTCCCTTTTAAATTATTTTTTCAGCGTAGTCATATAATTCCTTAAACATGTTATCAATTAATAGTTCAAAAGAATTGGCTTTTAGTAATTTTGCTTAGATTTTCCTTCGTCAACACAATGCAGTGCACGTACGTCCTTTTCTTTGTGTAGTTGGGTTTATATGGTGCAGTATAAACCAGCGAAACAAAAATATTTCTTTTTTGCATAAAACATAGATTAAAATTCATCCATAACTTTTAGATCATCACCTTCATGTTTTTCATTTTCAATTTATTTTGTTCTATCATTCCATTACTTCTAACTCATTTGCCGGATTTCTGTCATCTTTCCATTAATTATAGTTTGCTAAATTAATCAGGGGCTTCTATGAACAAGTTTATTCATTTTACTGGATTAAGAAGCATTTTAAAGTTTTATTTTCCTTCATTATTTGAATCATCGCTTTGTATGTAGGCATGAAAGATATAATATGACACTGTTTTTTTTTATCTCTCCCCCTCCGTTTTATTTCTTTCAATGCAGGCATAAACGCTACCCTTCAAACTTCGTAGAGTGAGCTTGAAACTCCAATTGAATCTACGCCCTCTCTCGTCTCGCAGTATACAACGCAACATCGTCATCGCCGCAATATACTGCCCAGTTCAATTTATTTATTCCTTTGCGTAAAACAACACAGTATGCGAGAAACTCAAACAGTATACAGTTACGGAACATTTTAATATTAACCAAAAAGGTTGTTGAAGAGATGTTTCAAATATGGACTAACATGCCTTTAAAGAAAAAGATCTTGATATACGACTTTGAATACAGTCAAATTAACATCATCAAACACCGTATAGAAACACCACCTGTCTGTAAAGAACGCAGAATTTTGGTTTTTACCCTGAACAGGATTCGTTTTTGAGATCTATATAATTTTTTTAAAAATAATTATCAACGAAACAATTTGATAACTTTTTAAAACTAGTTTTAGTGTGTTTTCTTCTATTTATCATGATTTATTTACCATCCGTGTGTATCATAAAGTTTTCTTGTAAAAAAATTTAATTAGATGTTGAAAACCCCTTTTTAATGAAATGAGCGTTTATGAGCACAATCTGCTATATTTATGGTGAGGTATGTAAATTAGCACTTTGGTTAAGCCTGTATTTTCGTATTATATAAATATTATTTTTAATTGTGTAGTTTACGACCTATGGTGTGCAAGAAGAAAGTAGTCCTGAATTGTGAATTATTTGTTCTCACATATTTTTTAACCAGTTTTGCATCACGGTAATGTTTTATTTGTCTTCCTCCAAGACTTAGACACAAAATGTTTTCAGCAACTGCATTTATCCCCACCGGCCGTACACGATTATGTGGGTTATTAGCTCTCGATAAATATACCTATAATTTAATGTTTCGGTGCATTTTACGAAATAAATGAACAGTCTTAAATCTCTCAAAATAATTTGTTGAGACGATCCCTGAATGCATTCTCGTTTTATGAAAATATCAAGCAGGGACTGTCTCGACATATCGCCTGTCAAATTTCGTTCCACTTGCTGCACTAATAAATAATTAGATATGAAACTGCAAAAACAAAATAATGTTTGGTTTTTCAATGCTTCTGAAATATTATTTTTATGTGAAGTTTGGTTAAAGGCCTATATCCCGTTTGATGTTACTGCATTGTGATGTAATTTTATTATTTGTTTTAATCAGAAGTATTGCAGTTCCCTTTTCCCAAGATTTTAATATTCGCCATTTTGTGTGAGTTTTTGGTTTCCTTTCAGAGTAAGATAATTTGTAAACACGTAAGATAAGAGTTATTGATTTGGTTGGTTTATCGCACGCACAACTCTCCACGTGACGTATAATTTACCTGACGTCAAAGCTTTACTTAGATTCAAATAATACAATGGGCATTAAAACAAATCACGGACTTCAAATCAATATATATTTCTGCCATGAAAATGAAAATAATTATCGGTATTATTATGCTGCCCCGAATATAAAAGTGCTTCGATATTCAGTTATTTGTATATGACATTTAATTAGCACATTTTTGGAATTGTGATTACTGAAGAATAACAAAACCAATATGAAAATCCCCAACGGATAATTAATGAAGTTCTGGTATGAAAAAGGCTATTGAAGAGATTAAGGAATGTACATTTTCTTAGCCGTATATATTTTTATAACGAATGTTGTTATATTTTGTTGAGAATTATGTATATATTACTCTTACTATAATGTTCCTGGGCCCTGTTTCATAATAACTGTTATCAATAATGTTGTTTTAAAGTTATAAGGTACTTAAATCATGGTATATGATTGGCTTGGAGCAAATGTTGTTACATAATTTTGGCATTTAGTGGTTATTAGTTATTGAAGGAAAAACAAACTTTGTGAAACGGGTCCTGAAGCGTTAGAATTTCAGAAAAACGTAGACTGGTGTGATATTTATTTTTAACATTTTTAAGTCAACATTTTTTCCAAATTTTGGAAAAATCTGTTATCACTTGATTGTGACGTACGGGGCAAGGCACAGATTATTGTATAGATAATAATTGAAAGTACATTATATAAAAGATTTTGAAATTACAGTCGAACCTGTTTGAGTGGCCACCTCTCTATAAGGGCCACCTGTCTATTATGGTCACTTGTATTGCCTCCCTCTAGAGGGGAACATATGCTGAGGAACCTGTGTAGAAAGCACACCTGTCTACAGTGACCACTTTTTCTGTTTTCCTTGGGTGACATGTTCGACTGTATTGGATAACATGGCTATTTTCCGACGTTGAGTGCGCTTCATGTTTTTTTTAAGATAACCAATAAATAAGCGTTCTGTATAACCTTAAAATCACTTTGTGTTAGCTGTTTGTCATAATTGTAAATGAGTGTGCTTACGAGTGTTCATTTGTTTATAGAAAAGACAGAATACCGATTAAAAAAAATATATAGATATAGGCCTACCCTGCTCTTTCTCGTCTATACTCTCCCCCTTCTTGTCTTCTTCTTCTTCTTCTTCTTCTTCTTCTTCTTCTTCTTCTTCTTCTTCTTCTTTTCTCTTCTTCTTCTTCTTCTTCTTCTTCCTCTTCTTCCTCTTCTTCCTCTTCTTCCTCTTCTTCTTCTTCTTTTTCTTCTCCTTCAAGCCCTCCAATTAGGGGTGTCGATTTGTATCCGTGGTTGGGGGGATGATAGGTGCCAAAATATTTTCGGCAATGGATCAAAGCAACCAGGTACAAGCGTGTGGCAGGTTGCGCCCCATCCCTTCCAAGTTATTAACTTTTTCAAGTCACCCTCAATAAAGATAACATTTCAGAGAATTTAAGAGTGGTAATAAAATTAATAACATGCTAAATGTTAGTCCTGACTCTTGCCTGCAGTGTAGGCCTACCAGACTGATATCATCTATTTTCAAACGAAATTTAGACATTACCACAAACAAATCCAATGGTGAGGGATATCAACTTGTGAAAGTATTATGTTACCAGTGGGCAAATGCATTAATAAGTAACCAGGAAAGGTTCATGTAGACAGAAAATTCTTTATTTCCTGGTGATAGAAACATACATTATATGAATATTGATGTCTCCAAACAACATTTATCGTGAAAAAACCCATTTCAATATTCTGTGTAAGGAGATCTCAAAAAACATAGTTCTCATTAGTAATTGAAAAACATATTGCTTTAGGTTCTTCATTTGACTCTCTTCCTTCTTTAATTAAACCAACTGAATCCTCTCTGCGGGAAACTCAATTCAATGAAACAGAATATCACTGATGCAAAATTTGGTTCTCAAAATGACAGAAAATGTCCACTCCTGATCTCATACAAACTGTCTGTTTCTTAAAAACATAATATAAAACCAAACCAAACAACAAACTTCCATTATCTCCTTCATCACCCAGATATACTTATCATACCAGATACACTCTAAAATATAAGCGTAATATTCCCTAAGGCCCTGATCAGAGCAATATTTTCTTCTTCAAAAACTATTACCAGTTTTAGAAGATGCATTATTATTGAAAGGGTGTTAATAACATTCTAACCTTCAAAAACACCTCAACTATATTATGCCTATTACGTTTGAATACAATACATAGGTCTACATCAGCTTTTCAATAAAACAAAAATAAGTTGTGATATAATAATCTTTCTCCAAAATATCGAACTGGAGTATTCTGTTATTGTTTATGTATATACAAAGAGCTTATTTTCAAGAGGCACTATAGATCCATGTGTTTAACTTAAAAAGAACTCTTTGTTTACCCGATTTTGTTCAGGTGTCTATGGAAAATTGTTATTAAAAGATGCATGTGTTCATAATTTCTCTCGTAATTTAGGTTAATAATTTTGTTCAAGGTAAATAGAGGAAAATGTATATCATTATCTCCATTCGCTATCAAAAGATTTTGCTCCTGTCGGAAAATAGCTCTTCAAATGTTTTACATGTAAAGATATAAATAAACAAAATAATGGATGCAATTAATACAACAAAATAGATACTGAGTATGAATCAGGAAACAAACGGAAAGCTTCGTCTCCTACATGCTGTCATTGGACAAAACCGTCTTTATCTTCAATGATACAATATTTTATTACTTTACTTGCATTACGAAGAAAAAAAACGCATCATCAACCCCACATAGTTTAAAAATCACTTCAGATTGAATTAGCCAAAAGTCATGTGATATTCTTGCTCAGATGCTTTCCTTTACCTTTAAGAGTTCTTTATATTGAGGAATTGGTTGATAATTTGTTCTTGGCAATAATTCCCAAATTAAAAGAGTTAAACAAATACACGACTGTAACTTTTAGCGCGTTTTGAAAAATGTTTTAGGAAATATCAGGAAATAAAATGATTTAAAAAAAAAGATACAATTACGTGAATTTTAAAAAGGGTGAACGGAAACAACATAACAGCTAGTGAACTGTCTTATAAGTCATACTAATATCCGAAAATCATCGCCCATTCACATCAGTTCCCTAAAGGGATATACCCCCCCCCCCCCCCCCCAATATTTCAGGTGTAGGGGGGGGGGGGGCTGTACAATCATCCCCCCCCCAATAATTTATTTTTCATCATTGATTTTTCTCTTCATTTTTTTTTTATGGTGAATTATTGGGGGGGGGGATGATTGTACAGCCCCCCCTACACCTGAAATATTGGGGGGGGGGGTATATCCCCCATCCCCCCTCCCCCCCCCCCCCCTCCGGGATCGACACCATGCCTCCAATCAATTGCAAGTTTTCAGCTGTCTCATATCTAATTAAGTACATATTTGCGATTGATATCAACTCTTTGTAAGACTGGTGCAGATGCCTTATGTTTCAGAGAATATGGGACCCATGTGGGTCCCACATGGGCTTGCTACCTGGGTTATTATCTTCCCTGTCTCTCATTATCTCTCTCTCCCACTCTCTACTTCTTTTTTTGCGCTTCGCGCTTAACATGTACATAGCTTGTTGCTTTTTAACGCTGCGCGGCTTTGCATTTGGTGCACTGCATTTCTATGATGCTGTTGATTGAATAAATTGAATAAATTCATAAATTCCTGATGAATCGGGCTCTCATCATTGATTTTTCTCTTCATTTTTTTTTTTATGGTGAATTATTGGGGGGGGGAGGGATGATTGTACAGCCCCCCCCCCTACACCTGAAATATTGGGGGGGGGTATATCCCCCACCCCCCCCTCCCCCCCCCCCCTCCGGGATCGACACCCATGCCTCCAATCAATTGCAAGTTTTCAGCTGTCTCATATCTAATTAAGTACATATTTGCGATTGATATCAACTCTTTGTAAGACTGGTCCCTGGGCTATAGTGTCGACCCTTCTCGCTGTCACCGTGGAACTACTGATTATTAGGTCCATGCTCTCACCTTTAGTCAAACAAAATTTAGACTTTGAGCTTCGTAATATGATAAAATCCTACCTCATGTATTATAGCTCCGAGCTTAACCCTATTTGTCCAGATTGTATTTGCTATCAAAGAGATGGTCCGATTCTGGCACAAATGACGTAAATATGAACAAAAATCGTGCAGACTCATTCGTTATATTCAAGGAGAACAGTATGAATACTGATGAGGCTACCCTGGGTAAACAAGACATATTATTATTATTATCATTATTATTATATTATTATGGAAGAGCCAATATCATGTAACCAATATTACATTGTTGTCTGTCCGTAAAGTTTGAATGATTGTTCTTTACCTCAGTCATCCTGAAGTGATTGTGACGTCATCATTTATCGTTACACAACGTTAATATCTTCTAGTAGCTTTATTGATTATTCTAAAGGGTCATGTAGATGCATCAATAAAGTTTATATCTTCTCAATCTTCTTAAGTGCTCAATCTTTGTTAATCGCTATTTATTTTTCAGTATCAATTTCTGAAAAGATATGAACTTTGTCTAAGTATCAACAATAAATCACATTGTCACATTCACATGCATGTTTCGAAGACAGCTAATACAAAATTATTCCAACTTTATGGGCAACAGCAGTGTATAATACATTTACAAAATTTGATAAAAATCAATACGAAATGACTACGCTGGACACAGAAGTTGATACAGTTGACTATATCCGTATCACTTTATGCAAACATGCTTTATCAGAATTAGGTACAAAGTTTGTCAACATTAAATGGTAACAACCCTTGTCAATAAGGCCCCGGCCCCGGTGTTACCAAAATGTCCGATAAAGGGGTACTTTTCACGCACCAAAGTCTGGCTCGTAACACAAAAATCCGGCCCGTATTGACTTTACACACCGGACTTAGGGGGTGTTTTCAAAAGGAGGGAACATGCATTATGTGTACCCTAACTAACACTGAGTGGGGGGGGGGGGGGGGATAAGGCTCATTCGTAATAGCCAAAAAGGGGGTAAGGAGAAGGAAGTTAAACAGAATGGTGAAATTTGAAGGGAATTGAACAAAATGATTGTAATTTCCTGTGTGCAACGTATAGCAGGAACATGTTGTAAATGCGGATCTTTTTATTGATTACGTAATAGCGGAGTATCCAGCGAAGCAGGAACTTAGGTAGGTAAATGTTATTGTATTGAGAGGGAAAGGAATGTTCAGATAGGAATGATAAGAGAGGGAAATGGGCAAAATAGCTTTGTCAGACACAAATTTCTTTTTTGATAAAGAACAATAGTTTGGTGTTTTGTTCACGGTAGAGATTCAGATAGATTATTTTTATTAGGACGATTTGCCATTTGGGTTTCCAGAGCAATTTTGCCTTATTTAGTTTATCTCTGCTTTGTTCAACCTATAAGGGTTCGGTCCAGGCGGGGGGGGGGGGGGGGGGGGGGGCAAAAAACCTACCACGTAGGGTTTAAGCGGATCAATTTATTTGACGTTCAAAACATTCATTATATGGTATTATGTAACAACATTGTTCAAGAAGATACAATTTGAATGAAAGCCTGCTTAGTCGGTCTGGCAAGCTTCTCCATTAAAGGCACACAGTCCTACTTGTAGCTACTTGCTCCTTCTATATAGAAAACTTCCCCAATCGGTGCCTGTTGGTCCCCCATGATTCACTTTTCCTTATGTTAAATGAGAGCTGAGTTAATGAGATAGCCACCTGTCACAGTGACCTCGCTGGCTCGCTGGGTGGTCTAATCCCTTCTGGCTGAAGTAGTAAAGCCTGCCTTTAATATTGATATTGATTTTATCTGTGAATCATTAACACAGTTTTATGTTTGATCTCAGTTTTATTTCCATTATCATTTATGCATGATTTATTGAATAAAGAACAGATTTATAATCTGTGTTATAATCTGTGTGTTTATTATAACTTTTGGTTGGTAATTTTTAGTCAGACAATGGTGCGCTTAGAAACGCCCGTATTTAGCGCCTAATAATTGTGTATTATTATTACTGTATTGAATGAGTAATGAAGGATAAGGCTATACGAAAATAATGAATATCACTAGTATATTTGTACATCCCATTACGAACAGTTGGAATTATGAAACGAGTGCCTCGTATTTTGCACCGTAATTTAGAACTGACCTCTTCCTTAATAGTATACACACTCGTAAGGGAAGTGTATTTGCAAAGGCGGCGGCTATCACTCGGAATAAACAACGATTAAGGGCAGTGGCGTAGCGACAGGGAGCACAGGGGGCCCTGCCCACATTCCGCCCCCATTCCGCACCTTCACCGTAATCAATATAACCATGTAGGCCTATAACAATTCAATTCAATTTTCGGCAAAGAAGACGGTATCACGGATACCCCCCCCCCCCTGGTCGTTCCAGTAGTGCCCCCTTTAATGGGTTAACTCACACAGTACGCCACTGGTCAACACAATTTTATAACAAGACAATGACGAGGCAGAAATCAAGGGCCTGTGCTTTCAGTCGACATTATAATTGTCACTTGTTTAGCGAGAATTGTTTAGTGCGTCTTACGGCAAGGAAACGTGGTGAATCAAAATTGGCTATCTCTGTGGATTCGACTGGAATTGGATTGGTTTAAAAGTAAGTTGAAGAAGAAATCGGAAACTACATGAGTTCAATGTTATCAACCATTTAAAGGTCTAATTATCAACATCAGTACCAATTTGTAGTTTGTAGTTCCTTTTGCAGTTTCGGACTTGTTAAAATAATTACTCATTATTTTGTAAGTATAATTTGAGGTGTTCACACTTGTACAAGCATTGCTTTTAAGTGGATCCCCTCTGTTTCCAATATGTTTTTCTACATTTGTTGTAAATGTTTATAATTGATTTATAATGTTTTGTTGGAAACATAAATAAATTGAACTGAATTGAAATTGTTGAGTAAGTTATGAAGTGCTTTGTAGTATACTGAGACTGCAAGACAAATGAGTTATATAAATACTCTCTTGGAGAGGTTTGGGCTATTATGTTTCAGAAGAAATCGAAAACAGCAATTTCATCTCTAATCATCAACATTAGAACCAATTTGTGGAGAAACTCTTGAAGCGCTTGCAATTGGTATATGCCCTGCAAGAAAAATAGAGGCGTTATACCGAATAGTTTGTCAATATTTTTTTTTTTTTTAAGGAAAAAAAAAGCATTTTAGGTCAGGCACGACGATGAACATGTGGATGATCTCAGCATTACTCCTGTCGATCGCGACTTCGGCCGTGGTCGCATCGCCCTCCGGACCTCCAGTGTCCATCGACGGCCTCTGTGCTAGCATGGTGCCAGGCCACGGCGACAGCGACGCAATGGGTGACGCTCCCTATACCGTTACTGTGGTCGAGCAAGATGACAATACTTTTAAGGGTAATTTTTCTCATTTGGAGTTTTTAAATCGATAAGCTTACTATATTCTTTAATAGCGACGATCCACCTAGTTAGATTTTAATTTTAATTTTAATTTATTCTACTTTCATCAGATTAATTCACTTATATTTATTTATAACAGTAGGCCTATATATTATACAAGTTGAAAAATATTTGTTCATTATTTGGTATGTGCCCTAGTGAGAGGTTTCTTAAAACTATTATTTAGCTGAAATAATGTAAAAGTGAGCTATTATAACGTGTAAAAAGGGTAATGAATTTCATCTTGACTGTTTTGCAAATGAAAATAATGCTGAAAAGACGTGAAATTCGGTTTCACACTTTTTTAACTAAAATAATGAAGAAAGATTTGTTCATTTTGAAAACAATGTAAGAAAACAATCTCACAATGCCAGCAAATAATTAGGCCCGTGCCTTCTCTGTGACACCGCCTCTCCGTTAATTTCTAGGGTACCGCTTCAAGGCTACATTCTATAATTAGGCCATCATTGTCCTGCATATCCAATTGACCCCTCTCTCATCCTATCATTCATAATATTTCTTCTTTCTTTTTTAAATCCTAGTACGGTTTGAAGGCGTCGGTGCCAATACGACTTTCCGTGGTTTCTTCTTGCAAGCCCGCCCGTGGGACTCCTCCTCATCCGGCGAATCTGAGACGACTAGTCTCGGCGTCTTCACCTCCTCCGCTGCCGGTACCAAACAACTGGATTGCTTCGGCTCTACGGCGGTGAGGATTACATAAAGAAATGCCCGTTGAACACGATTCGTCATTTTACTTGCGTTAATACTTGCGTCTTTTTTTGCCTGACTACTTGCGTCATTTTTCTTGCGTCAATACTTGCGTCAACACTTGCATTCCATCGCTTGCGTCATTACCGTGAGTCATTTTGCTGGCATCAATACCTGTGTCATTACGCTTGCGTCAGTACCTGCGCCAATTAAGCACGTGAATGCGTCAAGCCCATATGCGCCATTAAATCATCACCACTGTTAATTTTGCGTTAATTTCTTGTACGTTGACACCCCCACGTGGTGCGTCAAAGGCCAAGCCAGTCGGTGACGCATAACGCTTGCATATATTATTTGGTTTATTAACCTATACATGTATAGAATCTCCAAACATTCATACGTTCTATAATGATCAAGAAATGAATGAATAAAAGCATCACTGGAAATCTGAAATAATGCTAATGTTCAACGAGAAAAATATGGATATACAGCCACAAAATCGCACTGGTAGATGATATAATTGCGAGAACACCACCTTTTTATTAACTTGCTGAGATCTTATTTGTTTTATTTTCTTGAAGCTATACTATTTAAAATAATCCAATTCGGGGTAGGCCGAATATTAGGAGGATAAAAGTGGCTGCCCTTTCAAGATAAGTTTGAGATCTGGTCATAAACATTGGTGAAAAAGAAAATGTTTTCTGGAAGCGATTGGGAAAGCTTGATTATGTTTTAAAGCCTGTCTACACTAATTTGGCCAGGAGGGATTACACCTCCCAGCGTGTCATCAAATCAGCTCTCAATTAACATAAGAAAAATGGGATCATGGAGGACCACCGGGTACCACTTAGGCATTGTTTGCTATATAGAGGGCGCAAGTAGCTACAAGTAGTGCAGGCCCGCTTTAATGAATAGAACGATCCATCCTTTAAAAAAAAAAAAAAAAACATTCTTGATCGGAACTTAATCCTTTTCTTTAACTCATTTTCATGGAGAGCAACCATTTCGTTTGCTACCTCCCTTTAATAAAATTGCTAATCCTTCTTGGTGTAATCTCGTACCAGGGTGTTGGGATCGCAAGTTACTGCTCCGCCCGTACCTATCTCTGATATACGCAGACAAGGGTACGCCTATTATATACGCCTATTATATAGTTAAACTATGGACCTACTTAGTAGGTCCATGGTTAAACATGTTGATTATGACGTAATATAAAACAAAGAGGTAATCAACACAGTTTTTAAGATGGAATGAGATTTGCTTACCTTTACGGTGATAGCGATACTAATTAAATTAAAGCACATGTAAGGAGGTCGTCTAATTTAGAAAAATCCCGGCATGTTTTCCTCTTTTTTTTGGGGGGGGGGGGGGGTCATTTTTTATATTGCTTGTATCTTATCCCGGACTAAAGAAGACGATTGTCAAGTTTGACCGCTTTTTAATGCGACCGAGCACGAAGTGTTAATGATTAATTATATGTCTTCTCTGTTTTTGGAGTCTGATCATTATTGTTACAAAATGACTTCCAACAGTCGATAAGCCTCGGATATATTCTTTTTCTTCATCGTAGTCGAAAGGTTGTTGGAGGATGGGGATGTGGGGGTTCTCCC
>JAVYIG010014788.1:0-22500 GCA_035222895.1 Strongylocentrotus droebachiensis | reverse complement strand
CCGATTTTTCTAGAATCTTTGATGCTACGCTTAAAACACTAATAGGTCTATAGTTGCTAACATCAGTTTTATATTTTGCTATGTTCATATCCTCTGGAAAAGTACTCGTCAAGATAGATAGGTTCATTAAGTAACTTAGAGGCTTAAATAAAACCTTCGCACCATCTTTTAGAAATTTAGCTGGAATCAAGTCTAACCCAGTACTTTTTGATACATTCAACTTATTACATAACTCTTTGAAAACAAATTGTTCACTGATTGGTAATAACTCGAAGCTGTTTTCACGTACACCTTTTCTTTCGTAAAAGTCACGAATACAATCATTGTCTGCGCTGAAAAAGTCTTTGGAAGGGGGGAGTTTGTCTACTAATTTGGCAGCCACATTTGTGAAATGAGAATTGAATTCATCAGCGATGGCCATCTTATCATGACATAATTCCCCATCAATTTTAATGACAGATTCTTGTTCTTTTCGCTTCTTATTTTTCAATCCTAAGCTTTTTAGATTATGCCAAAGTTTTTTCGAATCTTGTTTATTTTCTTCTATCTTGTTTTGTAAGTAATCGAGTTTAGCCTACTACTACTACTACTACTACTACTACATTTACAGGTGTTCTATATTTTACTGTCACCTTACTTCCTCTTATTCTCCTTCTTTTCTCTTCCTTCTTTCATTTTGATCTATATTTCAACCTTTCAAAACAAATTCTTTCGTTATTTTTTATTGTCCACCATCATAAAATTATTTGAAGCGACAAAAATTCATTTTAAAACAGAACTTGAGATGAACGATAAAGCCCCTCTGAAGTGTTGGGAGCTCCAAACATTTGATAGCAAAACTTTACCTAAATCTTATCATGCTTCGAAAATGAAAATGAAAAAAAATGTGTGTGAAGTCGAATATTGATGAAAGAATACAAAATGTAGGTTTTCTGGGTATACAACAGAAAATCAAAATAATGTATCATAATGTGAAAGACATATTGATAAAATAATACATTATTTGGATTTTCTGTTATATACCCAGAAAACCTCCATTTCGGAGTAACACCTACCATCCAAATAATAATGTATTATTTTATCAATATGTCTTCAAACAATTTTTTTTTTTTTTGGGGGGGGGGGGGGGGGAATCTTTGCAGGACACCCCTTCCAAATTCGTCAACAAATTTGGGGCTCTAACCACTGATCTCTACGGAAATCCGTAGAGATCAGTGGCTCCAACACTTTAGAGGGGCTTTGACATCATCCTCACGGTAGATGGCGCTCTTTGTGAAACGCCAAGAAAAATCAAAGTGCGTTCAACTTTTATAAATGGCGCTGGTATTGTGTACATGAAATTTTAGTAAGAGAACGAAGAACCACCGATTATTTTCTCATGAAGCCGGCCAGAATGGCGGGTGTTACTCCGAAAAGGAAAGAGATCTACAAATATGAAGCCCCTTGGACATTATATAGTATGAACTGGGGAGTTAGACCGGACAAGCGATTCAGATTGGCGGTCGGAAGTTTCGTTGAAGAATATAATAACAAGGCAAGTGGAAATCTTATTCACCCTTTCTCATACAAAGCAATGTTACGCCAATGCAATTCCATGCAAGTGATTCCATGACTTTTATGACTGACGATGAGCTAGCGCTAGTATTATAGAAGTGTGATGAATTGAATGAAAATGAAGTGATGGGAGGAAAAAAGGGGGGGGGGGGTGGGTGGGTTACGTGGAGGGTTGTTTGGAAGAGTAAAAAAGTTAATTGTCTGCAGAAGCAAAGAGTTTTGTACTTTTTCCATCTTGCTACCCTAGCTGAAATCAAAGTCAAACTAGCATGACAAGCTGCAGTACACATGCAGGGGTGTCAAACTCAACATTGTCCAATGATTATTAAAGGGGGTGTAGCATGGCAAATACTGGTTAACGCCATCTACGACTTCTTTTGGTCGACAGCTGCAAGTAAACGAATGGCCCTGATTAACGGTCCGCGAGCTAGCATTCACGGAACGGACAGAGGTTCTCCTCGCACTTCAGTTTCGCATTTGTTGTACGCATGTGAATACTGCGGTCGCGTCGTTCATAGTCTAGTCGTATTATACCGGATTGGCTCAGAGTCGGACCACGGGAAAGACACTTAAAGTCTCCTCATGCTACACCCCCTGTAATCTAAGAATGAATGAGAGACTGATTCTGAGACTGAGTCCACTGCTCTGGAAAATTATCATCAATGCCAATGATATTAATCAGCTATTGCCTATTGGCTTCTTTTTATCTCATTAACATTAGATTTACTAGTTATAAAAGAAGAACATATCAACGCACCTACACGTACTACTGACTTTAGAATTAAATCCATTCGCAAATGGAAAAAAAGAAAACCAATAGGCAAGACGAGAAGAAAAGTGAAAATGAAATAAAAATCATTCAAACTCACTGCGTAAAGATCTTCAAACATGTCGATATGTTGATATGTGATTACTCACTAAACAATGTTTTAAAAAAAATCTTTTTCTCGTGCTGCTCCAGATTATTTTCTGACCAAAGCCTATTTACATGTAGATCTACATGAGTCATGACTGAGTGGCCAATATGTCTGTTGTGATCAATCATCCTTTTTCATATACTTTTTAGAGTCTAGATTATTTTGTTTGCAAAATATCAATTGTCGGATGTTTTTTAAAGGTTTTTGATCTGTTTCTCTAATTTTGAATGTTAAACAAAAAATGATTTTGTGGGTTTTTTTTTAATTTCTTTTCTTTTTCGCAGGTTCAAATTGTAGCGCTGAACGAAGAGACGTCAGAATTTGAGGCAAAGAGTACGTTTGATCATCCTTATCCCACCACAAAGATCATGTGGATACCAGATAACGTAAGCATTATTCTTTAATAATTATAATAATAATACCTTATATTTATAAAGTGCTTAATACTAATGTTTCTAAGTGCAAGAAAAAAAGAAAGAGTAGCTCTTACACTGTACAACGTCGGTCAGATGGCTGTCAGACTGACGCTTATGACTTCCAACGTGTGCGTGGGTTTCAGTCCCACGTTGAGCAAAATGATTGTCGCCGTGTTTTGTGTAAGCGCAACCCTGCCCTCGTGTGCAGGGGAAAACACTAAGGGCCTCGAAGAGAACGTTAACGGGAAGCCCCATGTGTAGGAGAGTCACACCCTACGTGTATGCACGTTAATGCACCACACAAAGAGTAGGATTCAACGTCAAACCCAGTGTTTAGTATGCCTGCAAACACAACTGGTAATCTGTATTTACAAATGACCCCCAAATATCCACGGATCATTTACACATGGAGACATCCCACTCTGTGCATTTTATAATAATCACGGCCAAAGTGATGGAGGTGCTTCATGAATAACTTTTGTTTTCCCTCTTGAAATAAATATTAAAATTGATACTTGCACCTGTGTTTCATAGAATGTACTGCCGGTACATACAATGTATATGTAAATGGGAGTGTCGTGGTCGAGTGGTTTAAGGCGCTTGACTGGAGATGCGAAGGTCGAGGGTTCGAATCCCGACACGGCACTAATATCCTTTGGCAAGATATTAACCTGCACTTGCTACTCTCCACCCAGGTGTTAAATGGGTACCCGGTAGGATGCGACCGTCATTGTTGGTCAAACAGCTTGTGAGCGTCAAGTAACGCCCGGCTGGAATGCTCCCCAGGGAGTGGAGATTGTGCACACAGTGTGTGCGGGCAAGCACTGAATCCAATGACCGGGGTAATAGTATATTTGTAAAGCGCTTAGAGACATTTGTATTAAGCGCTATATAAAAATTAAATATTTTTTTTATTATTAAATGAGTAATGAATACAGAACTTTCATGATCACTCATTAATATGCCTATTTGGAGTCGGGACTAACTCGGCTCAAAGATAACTCGGCCCAGCTGCAAAAGCGGACAGTTTTTGCAGGTTTGGGTTAGTTTTAGGGTTAGAGTTAGGGTTAGGGTTAGGGTAAAATGACACAAGCTGACCACTTTTGCAGCTGGACCGAGTTCTTTTTTAGCCGATTTCGCCTATTTTTGTTCCATGCCACTCCATTTCCGAAACTACCTTATTTTGCACTCTTACCATGTTTCTCTCTAGAGACAATTGCAAATTATTTCACTGGTCTTTTCCTCATTATCACGCTTCTTATAAAAAGGGTGTGTTCCCGGATCTCTTAGCAACCAGTGGAGATTATCTGAGAGTTTGGCGTGTCGGCGATACGGATACAAGATTGGAATGTCTTCTTAACAATGTAAGTATCAGGGCATTTTCCTATGTTGACATGGGGGGGGGGGGGTGTTTTATAGCGTTATGTAAGTATTGCGTAACGCTTGTCATCATCGTGGAAGGATTATCTGCGAGTTTGGTGCAACGGTGAGACAGATACGAGGTTGGAATGTCTTCTCAATGAAATACACACAAAAAAATTGCATACCTGGGAATATTGTGTTTGCAGTTGTGAAAGTGTGAAACCAAATTTCTTGTCTATTTTTGCATTATTTTCATTTGCAAACAGTCAAGATGAAATTCACTTCCCTTTTTACACGTTATAAAAGATCACTTTTACATTATTTCAGCTAAATAATATTAAAAAACCTCTTACTCAGGCACATACCAAATAATAAATCAAGTTTTGATCATTTTGGAAAGATACACAATTTAGTGTGGAGCACTGCTTTCATGCTTTTTTTTATCTCTTTTGTTGCAGAACAAGAACTCTGATTTCTGTGCCCCTCTGACCTCTTTTGACTGGAATGAGGTCGACCCTAACCTCCTCGGGACGTCGAGCATCGATACGACATGTACTATTTGGGGCTTGGAGACAGGACAGGTCGTCGGCAGAGTTAATATGGTGACGGGACACGTGAAAACACAGCTCATTGCACATGATAAAGAGGTATGGATAAAGGAGGAGGGGGGATAGGAGGGGGAGAAGAGAGGATGATGGAAGGGAGGAGGGAGGGAGGGAGAGAGAGAGAGGAGGGAGGGAGGGGGAGAGAAAAGAGTAGAAAGGAAGGGGGAGTTTAGATTTGGGGCAGATCATAGGCAGAGTTAATATGGTGGCGGGACACATGTGAAAACACAGCTCATCGCACATGATAAAGGGGTATGGATGAGAAAGGGAGCAAATTGAGATAAGAGAAAGAGAGAGAGATAGAGATAGAAATAGAAATAGAGATAAGAAGGAAGGGGAAAGAAAGGGTAAAAAAGGAAAGGAAGCAAAGAGGGTGGCAGGTAGGGTTAGGAGGGAGGGACAGATGGATGGGGATCGGATGGGGAGCAGAGAGTTTATTAAGAAATGAGGGGGTGGGGATAGAGTAATGTTTAGGAAGAATAGAGTAAAGTAGAACTAAAGAACATTTTTTCCCAGAGAGCATATATGAAGTAGTACTCGAACTGAGCACTATATGATCTTCTGTCCAGAGACTCGTCTACTACATGTAATTCAGGGTGTTCCACAGTAATGTTTGTGTGGACCTTAGCTATTCAGGTCCGGCTGATCATGTGTATTTACTATGCTGAATACCAGGAACTCCATGCATTACCACAAGACATCTAATACCCAATATGCAACCTACTTGTTCTGCTACCTTTCCCCAGGTCTATGACATTGCATTCAGTCGAGCGGGCGGGGGGCGCGACATGTTCGCGTCCGTCGGGGCGGACGGGTCGGTCAGGATGTTTGACCTTCGACATCTTGAGCACTCGACGATCATCTACGAAGACCCGCAGCATCATCCTCTCCTGCGCCTTGCCTGGAACAAACAGGACCCTAACTACCTTGCTACTATGGCCATGGACTCTTTTGAGGTATGTCCCTCGGATAGGAAGATAATGATGAAGGTTTCTTGTATAGAGCCTGTATTCCCCTTTGCCGGGTGCTCAGGGCACGTTTGTAACTGCACTAACTAGAAATTCTTGTAAAAGATTTTTTTAGTAATTTAGGGTGTTCCACAGTAATGTTTGTGTGCACCTCAGCTATTCGCTACTATGGCCATGGATTATTTTGAGGTAAGTCCCTCGGATAGGATGATGATGATGATGATGGTGATGATGATGGTGATGATGATGATGATGATGATGATGATGATAATTAATGATGTTGATGATGATGGTGATGATGATGGTGATGATGATGATGATGATGATGGTGATGATGATGGTGATGATGATGATGGTGATGATGATGATGGTGATGATAATGATGATGATGATGGTGATGATGATGGTGATGATGATGGAAATGATGATAGTGATGATGATGATGATGATGGTGATGGTGATGATGATGGTGATGATAATGGTGATGATGATGATGATGGTGATGATGATGATGGTGATGATGATGGTGATGATGATGGTGGTGATGATGACGGTGATGATGATGACGGTGATGATGATGGTGATGATGATGATAACGATGATGATGATAATAATGGTGATGATGATAATGATGATGATGATGATTGGTGATGATGATGATGATGACAATAGTTTCTTGCACAGCACCTGTATTACCCTTTGCTGGGTGCTCAGGGCACTTTTGATTTTATGGTAAAAACTAACTGCACTAACTAAAAACTCTTGTTAGAGATTTTGTAGTAATTAAGGGTGTTCCACAGTAATGTTTATGTGCACCTTGGCTATTCAGGGCCGGCTGATCATGTATGTTTACAATGCTGAATACCAGGTACTCCATGCATGGTGCATAGTGAATACATACATGTAACCAGCTGAACCTGCGCAGCTAAGGTGCGCGTAAATGTTACTAACAAATCTCTACAATAGTCAATGTTTTAGTCAATGTAGTAGAGTTGTACTACTGGTTTGAAGTTCTTATATCACATCCCAAAGAAAAAAAAACGCGTCGATGTCTAGAGCTCGAATTGGCAGACTGAAGTGAGCAGCCAATTTTCTAACCGCCAGGAGTTGTTGTTTTGGCAGCTTACTTCAGTCTGCCAACTCGCATCTGATAAAAGACGAATAAACTCGAGACATCGAAACTGATACATGTAATTTCTCCGTTTAGATGTGATATCAGAACTTTCAAAACCAGAATTTGATGATTTGTATAATAAGACAAAATTGAAATGCAGCCAGAAATAGACGAAACGGTCAGAAATATAACAAATATATATATATTTTAATCGTAGGTCATCATCTTGGATGTAAGGGTGCCGTGCACACCAGTCGCTAGACTCAACAACCACAGAGCATGTGTGAACGGCATTGCCTGGGCGCCTCATTCATCTTGCCACATATGCACAGCTGGTGAGTTAAACCACATAAAAAAATTGGGGAAAGGGAAAGAAAAAAATAGTTTTTTTTCCAGAACTACACGCTTCACTCTTCAACTTTTGTGATGTGCTGACCACCTTCATTTTGAGGATAAGCCACAAATGATGTGTGTTTTAAACTTAATTCTGTTATCATATCATTTTCTTTTGACATATCAACAGCCTCATTAAGTAAGGCTACCACATGGTGTAAACCCAAATACTCGCCGTGGTAACTTACAGAGAATATTAAAGGGATTGATCATTGAATGGCTTGGAGACGGGCCTGTAAAAATATATATATTTATACAAGAAATCTCACTTCAATTCTTTGTTTTTGTCTTTATAATGATAATAATAATAAAAACATTACTTATAAAGCGCTTACCACCAAAGTCTCTAAGAGCATAACACACAAAATAGACTGATATACAATTACATATCAAACAAAACTAGAAAGTGCAAATACACCTACAAATTACAATACATATGGAATACACATCAAAGTGAACAGAGTTAATTAATTATCGAACGCAATTTTGAATAAATGTGTCTTTGCAGCTGACGACCACCAAGCGTTGATCTGGGACATCCAGCAGATGCCGAGGGCCATTGAGGATCCCATCTTGGCGTACACGGCGGAGGGGGAGATCAACCAGATACAGTGGGCCTCCACGCAGCCGGACTGGATAGCCATCTGCTATAACAACTGCTTGGAGATTCTTAGGGTATAGGTAGAGGCAAGGTAGGGGTAGGGCAGACAGACATACTGATAGGCGGACGAACTGAGATTGACTGGACAGAGAGAGAGAGGGAGAGAGAGGGAGGGAGGGAGGGAGGAGGGAGAGAGGGGGGAGGGAGGGAGGGAGAGAGAAAGAGAGGGGGGGGGGTGAGCTAGTGAGAGAGAGAGATAGAGAGAGAAGGAGGGGATGGGGGTGGGGGGGGGGGGGAGCTGGTGAGAGAGAGAGATACACACACACAGACAGGCTGACAGAGACATAGATTGAATTGACAGAGAGAGAGAAAGAGAGAGAGAGATAAAGATAAAGATAGAGATAGAGATAGAGAGAAAGGGGATGGGGGGGGGGGCTGGTGTGAGAGAGAGAAACACAGACAGGCTGACAGAGACATAGATTGAATTGACAGAGAGAGAGAGAGAGAGAAACGGGGGGATGTGTGTGTGTGAGAGAGACAGATGGACTGACAGACACTAAACGACAACGGACCAAGAAAAGTATTGTCATTGTTAAGCCCTCTACCTTGCTTTCGTATCAAATAATGCAATTTAAATGTAGATCATCAGTAAAAATAGATTTTATATCGTCTGTTCAGAGCGAGAAAGGCAGTTGAAGGTAACACAAAGGTTTTGGTATGGGATCATGAATTTGGCTCAAATGAACATATTGGAAGCATGTGCGATCCTACAATATGCAGTGATCGTTGTCGCGGTTGAAATCGAGTCTAAAGTTTAATGAAATTGTAAATAATAAACTCTTTATGTTATATAGCTCCCTCAAAATATTAATTAAGCCATAAAACAATGTTTCTTGACTAAAACCGGAAACTGGAAATTATATATCACAACTACATATTCTGAGATTTTAATGGTCGCATCTACCATTGTACAGCAGTAAGCGATATTTTTAATTTATCCGAATTTACCAGGAGCACCGGTAAATTTTTATATTCCATTTTTCTCGAAAGCAGAAATGTTTTAGGGGCTTAATTTCCTAGTGCTTATAATACATCCACATAAACATCCAAATATATCAAAATTGTAAAGAGTCATCTTCCAGCCAATTTTCAAAATTTCCCAAAACTTTGTATTACCTTTAAACTGTGTGTTGATGTATATCACTTGAAGATAAAGTTGAGTTCTGGTCATGCGATTGCATTGTGAAAGAAACGGTATGGAATCAATCAGAAAAAGTTGATCACGTAGCATATATCGTAAGTATTGGTGTGTACTGCAAGGTTCTAGAATCATCTGATCAAAATGATAAGAAATTTGGCCCAGTCTTGGTAAAAGTAACAAGCACTGTACACACAAAGATGTATATGGGACTACACAAACATTAAAAATGTGTTACTCATTCTCACTATGAACATGACGGACAAAGAAAGAGGACAAAATATACAGTTCCTCAGATAGACAAAGGAACATCCCTTCACTGCTATTATGTAAAAATGTGTAGAACAGTTGTCACATGCATATTCACCTGTTTTACTAGTTTTTACATAATAGCAGTGAAGGGATGTTCCTTTGTCTACCTGTGGGACTGTATATTTTGTCCTCTTTCTTTGTCCGTCATATTCATAGTGTCTTAAGCTGTTACATATCATATTTAGCATATGAAGGCATTTGAAGAGCCTTGCTTCTCAGGGAACATTGTTTTCCCCTGATGTTCTTCCACACTTGCATGATAACAATGAAAATGCTCACAAATTATTTGTCACCTCTTCCCAGAACTCAACCTTCTCTTTAATCCTTTTCTAGCTCCGATCAGACGATTGAAGCTCCTTTGTCATGTAGCGCAACTGATAATGTTTATAAGATTTTCCCCCGTATAAAAGCATGCATTATACATTATTGGGAATGATTCGGAAGTCATGGAAGTCACTTACACACTAACCCATTGCAGTTTAAAGTATTCTTAAGCTCTGAATAAATCACTATTTTCTCCTCAAAATTGGCAATAATTAGTATTTCCTATTTTCCATAGATATAACATTATCGAGGAGCGCGAACGAAGGAGAGCAGAACAGTATCAAGACGGTTAGAGCGGACGAGTAAGGATGGACGGACAGACAGACACCAAAAGACAACCGACCAAGAAATGTATAGACATTGTTATGCCTCTACCTTGCTGAAGTATTGTATAATCCTCAATGAAATTCAAATGTAGCCCTCTTACTATAAGAGATTTCATATTGCCTATTCAGAAGGATATTAACGGTGTGATGAAGTATTTGACTTAAATCCTTGCTTCGATCAGATGATATAAGCTCTTTTATGTAGCGCAACTGATGCCGTTCATAAGAGTTTTCCCGTAAGCATGGACTTTAAATTATTGGGAATTATTCAGGAGTCAGTCATGGGCCTATACACATTATCCCATTGTAGTAAACTGTATTCTTAAGGTCTAAATAAATCACTATTTTCTACTTAAATTGGCAATGAATTTATTTCTGTATTTTCAATCCCTACACAGTTCAAAACGTAGAAACGTTTATGACATGAACCAATGTGAATCAAAATGACTAAACTCTACAAACAAATGTCCAATTTGTACTAAAAAATAGTGATCGTAATTTTCACACCGCATTGCCAATTTATAGACTGTAATGATTATGTACACGTGAATTGTTCTTATTCATGAATGGTTCAATTTACTGCATTGGAAATGGAGTCCAAATTCTTTGTGATTTGTTCTCTTCCTGCCCGTATATGATGTTTAATTCCTAGAATTCTGGTTCATAAGATATTTTAAAATGCCACTAAGAGGAGACATTACACTGCTCTAGGTCAATTTGCTCTCCTGTGCTAAAGCAAGAAATCTTACCTAACTTGGTTTCTATAACCGAGCAGTCGTGGTCACAATAACAGTACAGGTTTTCAAATGTTGCCTCTATGGCAAGGCATTGATCTATATTTGCCACACTCTACCCAGGTGAGGTAAATGGGTACATGGCAGGAATTAATTCCTTAGAGCTGGACTGCACTACTTTTAGCTCTACTTGTGATGGTGGTTATTTTACAGAAGACATAAATGCTTGTAAGTAAGCAACCAGATGGCCGACAGCTTTAGGTCCTCTCCGAGGGACCTGGTAATGAGGATTAATGCCTGTGCCCTCTACTAGTATATAGCAAACAATGCCTAAGCGGTACCCGTTGATCCCCATGGTCCCATTTTTATTTATGTTAATGGAGAGCTGATTTGATGAGATAACCACCTCTCAGTGATCACAAAGGGAGGTCTAATCCCTCCTGGCCAAACTAGTGCAGATTGGCTTAAAAATACTTGAAATGCTATAAATGGCAGTCGTGCTTAAGACAGGGTAATAATAATAATGGATCGAAAGGAAAGGACACGTGCCAAACTTGAGTGCTATACAAGACTCCACTGCTATCATTATTAAAAATCCATTCCTGTTTTAATGCCATTTCCGCTCTACCAAACTTAAGAATTTGGAGAAATATCAGTAGATAATATGGCCACCGAACCACGCTGCCGCTGTATCCCATAATTGATTTTGACCTCAGAAGTTGCAAATCGGCCTATCCGTTGCATCGGATACGCGGGGCACCATTTTTGGATACCCAAGACTTATTTGCTTTGTACATATTCCAGAATGACTTGAATGCAGGAATATTCAGGTCTTTGCCAAAACAGTGTAATATATTCGTAGAATCTTGGCGTAGAAGCCGATGAGATTATCATGATGATAATCATGATGATGATGATGATAATCATGATGATGATGATAATCATTATACTATGTCCTGTACAGTGCGTATCACACGACTCTATTCCCATGATATGCTATTTTATATTAATCATATAACTTATGATACGTGTAAACATGTTTTTTTTAAAGAAATACAGTCAAACTTGTCTATACAGGCCACCCAGGGGTTACACAAAACTAGGCGTTGTAGCGTGCGCCTGTAATCCAGCTAACAATGGAAGTTATAAACTGATTCAGCCGAGGACGCAGGTTCGAAAACTGAGTCACTTCTTTCGGATGGTGACGTTTAGAGGTCGGTCCCCAGACGTAAATAATCATATCTAATTTACACACGTCTGTAAAAACCCAATACACTCACACAAAAATAAAAAAATAATTGGCCACTATAGACAGGTGGCCTGTCTAAACGGGTTCTTCAACAAACACCCCACAAGGGAAGCAATGTAGATGACCATTATAGACAGGTGGTCTTTATAGAGAGGTGACCACTAATGTAAGTTTGACTGTATTGCTGTTTCAATTGAATTTACATGTACGTTCTTGATACTCTTCTTTAGTCTCGTTCCCAGCCGATGCGGTAAGAAAAGAAAAAAAAAATGCAAATAATATTTCAAATTGTATCCATGATATATTCCCATGATTTACAAAGTACACAGGACAAACTGCTTGTAAAGTCTAAGGAGTTTTTTTCTCCACCATAGCGCAGTAAATTATACTTCTATAGTAGCTGCGCTATATACATCGAGCTTAAATCCCCACTGTACTACTTGTGGCTACTTGCTCCCTCTATATAGAAGCGGTGCCCGTTGGTCCCCCATGATCCTCTTTTTAAAAATGTTAATTGAGAGCAGAGTTGATGAGATAGCCACCTGTCAGTGACCACGCTGGGTAATCTAATCCCTCCTGGCCAAACTAGTACGGACAGGCTTTAATATTCATTCATGAAATGACAAGAGAATACTGCGCTTCACATTTCTGGTTCTCGTATCACACAGGGCCTTTATTTTATGCAGCAATCCTTTTTTCTTCTCACCCCCTTCCAGTTTTTGTAACATAAGCCTAAAACATGTTTCTTATTTCTTCGGATTTTACAGTCTCGCTTGTGAACGAGCTATGAGAAAATTCTATCAGGAGTCCTGCATCATTCTTGTAAATACTTTAACTAGGACATTGAATTTGATATCTTTTATTTATTATCATGTTTGTTAAAAAAAAAATCATTGTATTGTACATCTTGTGTGTTATAAATGCCAAATCGATGCATCAATATCATGGAAGCCATGTCATGTCTAAGGGGACTTATTCACATTTATAAATTAATCCCTGTTAATTTGATAATCAGTATTTTTTGTGTATACCCATCGATTTTGGTGAATGTTTGCTGTAAAGTTCCCCTGTTTTAATGCTTATTTAAAAAAAAGTAATCACTGTTTTGTGTCTTTGTGTGCAATGTTTGTATCTGTTAAAATCGTTATCCTTTAAGAGACAGGAATTTTTTTAAAGGCTAAATTGATTGAATGAATGTTCCTCAAATTGACAACAATGATATTTTTCTTTCCATTCTACATGGTTCTGATGAAATGTAATTTCTCAGAAAACAATACACATGGCTGAATACTTTTGAATCGTCTTCAAGCATGTAAGAATAAAAGCTAAAAAAAATTGTAGCCAATTTTGTTCTCATTTTGAGGAGGCTCACCAAATTCATTGTTAAAGGGCTAAATTGATCACATAATTTTTAAATTGACAACAATTATTTTTTTCTTCTTTCAAAGTAACATGGCTGCGACGAAATGGACAGTCTCAGAAAACGATAATATACGTTGGTGAGAACTTCTGAATTTTCTTCAAGCATGTAAAAATTAAAGCTAAGAAACAGTGTTGCCAAATTGAGGAGGCTCATCTAATTCATTTTTAGGTTGATGATGATGTAGTTAGGAAGAATTTTTGGTTTACTCTGAGTCTTGCACTGAACACAGAAATCAGAGGGTTTCACAAAACTTGTCATCAGTGACAAATGACAGTTTTTGTTCAAAGCTACTGAAATCCTTGCTTCTGATTGGTTATCAGCAGATTTGTCACTGATTTTTGTCATTTGTCATTGAAAAAAAGCTTTGTGAAATGGGTCCCAGATGTTTTTACACAAGAACTCACAAATGTAAATGGAATGTTGATGCGATTCCTTTGTCTGTGATATTTCTTCAATGATATTCTTCCCCATCAATAACAGCTATTAAACCCCTCCAAAAAAGTTTGGAAATTTAAGTTTGATTGATTATACATGTATCTCTCTTGTTACAGCATAATCATTGCTATTTTTAGTATCGTTAGAAAGTGTGTTTATTCCTCTTTAAAATGATACCTCATTTGTTATGGTTTTTTCAGTCATGGAGTGTGCATGACATCGAAATGAGAGGCAAGGTCAGATGTGAAAAGTTGCAAAATGCGCTGCTTTTGTTCAGCTCTGCATTCTTCTTTCTTTGAAGAGTGTATCACTGCTGTGTAGTGCACTGTGTAACAATACCAGTGCTTACCAGTTAATTTTGCAACTTTTCACTTCAAACATAACAAATATGGTATCATTTTAAAGAGGAATCAACATACTTTCTAGTGATGCTCTGCAAAGGAATAATTTCTCATGACAAGAGAGATATACTCGATCAAACTTGAGTTCCCAAACTTTTTTGAGGAGTTTATTAGAACAATGGAGCAGCTCACAAATGTTTCACCTATTCCAAAAATAAACTCAACAATCATAGGTGATTTCCTCTAACACTGCTTGATTTATTAGCAGCTCACAAACTTCACCTTTTCCAAAAATAAACTCAACAATCATAGGTGATTTCCTCTAACACTGCTTGATTTATTCTATGTAGAATGTTTGTAGTGTCCGCCTAATTGTAAGTTATTTAGAATGTCTTTTTTTTAAAGAGAATGTTAAAATTGTAATTTTAGAGTTGCATGGTTTGTAAATAAATATGAACTCTGTAAAATGTTGTAACGTGATGTGAAAGTTTGTTATGTGTTCTTCCGAGGAGGAGAATGAAAGGGCGGGAGAGAGAGAGGGGAGGGGCCGTGAACAAAAGTGAAAGAGAATAGAAGAGAGAGATTAAAAAAGTGAGAGGGGAGAGAAGGAGGGAGAACAAGGTAGGGAAGGAAAGAGAGAGAGGGGGGGGGGGGGGGAGATAATGACTGTATAGGGAGTTATAGACGGAATAGAAACGGGGGAGCGAAAAGGAGAGAGAGAGATGGAAAAAACTCAAAAAACAGAGAGAGTGGGATAAAGTTGGAAATGGAGAGATAAACAAGTGAGAAAGAAGAGAGAGAGAGAGAGAAATGTTTAGAGTCACAGAGAGATAAACAAGTGAGAAAGAAGAGAGAGAGAGAGAAATGTTTAGAGTCACAGAGAGATAAACAAGTGAGAAAGAAAGAGAGATAGAGAAATGTTTAGAGTCACAGAGAGATAAACAAGTGAGAAAGAAGAGAGAGAGAGAGAGAAATGTTTAGAGTCACAGAGAGATAAACAAGTGAGAAAGAAGAGAGAGAGAGAGAAATGTTTAGAGTCAGAGAGAGATAAACAAGTGAGAAAGAAGAGAGAGAGAGAGAAATGTTTAGAGTCACAGAGAGATAAACAAGTGAGAAAGAAGAGAGAGAGAGAGAAATGTTTAGAGTCACAGAGAGATAAACAAGTGAGAAAGAAGAGAGAGAGAAATGTTTAGAGTCACAGAGAGATAAACAAGTGAGAAAGAAGAGAGAGAGAGAGAGAAATGTTTAGAGTCACAGAGAGATAAACAAGTGAGAAAGAAGAGAGAGAGAGAGAAATGTTTAGAGTCACAGAGAGATAAACAAGTGAGAAAGAAGAGAGAGAGAGAGAAATGTTTAGAGTCACAGAGAGATAAACAAGTGAGAAAGAAGAGAGAGAGAGAGAGAGAGAAATGTTTAGAGTCACAGAGAGATAAACAAGTGAGAAAGAAGAGAGAGAGAGAGAAATGTTTAGAGTCACAGAGAGATAAACAAGTGAGAAAGAAGAGAGAGAGAGAGAAATGTTTAGAGTCACAGAGAGATAAACAAGTGAGAAAGAAGAGAGAGAGAGAGAGAAATGTTTAGAGTCACAGAGAGATAAACAAGTGAGAAAGAAGAGAGAGAGAGAGAGAAATGTTTAGAGTCACAGAGAGATAAACAAGTGAGAAAGAAGAGAGAGAGAGAGGTGAAACAATAAGAGATGGGAGACTCTCACCCAGTTGAATGAAGAAAAAAGGGTGTGGTCCAAGCCCCGCAATTTTTCTTTATTATAATTGAACTAGCTGGACCCGCGGAAATCCGCGGGATTCTAGAGGGGGGGCGGGGGGTGTAAATAGATATATAGAGACTGTCTAAATTAAAACCACCAAGAACTTTATTTGCCATTCAGGCCATTACAAAATATACATGTTTAGCATCCCCGCCCGCTTCCTTTTTGGGGTCCGCCTCCTTTTTTTTTGTTGAAATTTTTTGATTTTTTTTTTTTTTTTTTTGATTTTTTTTTTTTTTTTGAAAGAAAAAAAACATGAAAAGCACTGCTAAAATGTATTTCTGATTTAAAAAAAAAAAAAAAAAAATGTCGGCCGCCATCTTGAAAAATAGCCTGAATGTCAGAGAAAATGTACGGAGCGGCCATTTTGAAAGAAAAAAAAAAAAAAAAGGGCCTCCTCCCATTTTTCTAAAAAACAGGATGCTATAAGCATGTTTTTTTTTTAATTTGGCCTTATATTAAATAATAAAAAAAAATCCAACTGTACCGGTAGTTATTCTTTAAGCCACTGGAACTGCGTAGAGTTCTGTAGAGTGGCGTACCGACTACGCAGAAATTAGGCTGCGTATTAATGGGAAAAAAGTCCCTGCGTAGGTTATGCGTAGGCTGGCGTACGGGTTTGCTTATGGTTGCTTACTGTGTTGAAAGCTTTTACTGCTTTGTCGATCTGGCGTAGGGTAGCGTACTGTTGCGTAGGCATGTAGCGTAGTGTTGCGTAAAAAGACGTACTTTCTGCGTCAAGTTTCTATGCCTTAAGTACGCGAAAAAAATTAAACATGTTGAATTGTTTTTGTTCATCTTGCGTACCCCTTTCCGTCCCTCAGCATATAGTAACGTAGGCCAGCGTAGGTGGTACGCACCACTACGCAACTCTACGTATTGACCCACGCCAATTAGTGACCCGCAGGTGTCACAAATAAAGTATTAAAAAAATGCTCATCTGACCCTAATTAAACGCCTAAAACCCCCAAGCTTTCGGGGGTTTATGGCCCCTTGAAACCCGTGGACCCCACGCCTATATTATATATACACTCAACTCGCTGCGATCTGATCTCTCCCCCCCCCCCCCACCACTTTGAAGAACGTAACCCCCTGAGCTTTTGGGGGTTTATGACCCCTTGAAACCCATGGACCCCACGCCTATATTATATATACACTCAACTCAGGACCCGCGGAAATCCGCGGGATTCTAGAGGGAGGCGCAGGCAAAAAATTAAGTTTTTCATTTCTGGGGCTCCATTTCAAATTTTCGGAAAATTTTCGGGGGCTACTTTTTCAACTTTCGGGGGCTCTTTTTTCTGGGGCTACTTTTTCATTAATTCATAAAAGGATAGGCCTACACTTTGTTGAGATTTGTTTAGTAGGCTAAGGTTTGAGGCTTCCTACATCCTACTTCATAATTGCCTATTTAAAAAAAAAAAAAACATTTTTCTAGTTCAATAACTAAGTTTTCATGCATTGATTTGATGCAAGAACTGTAACATAATAATAGACCCTAACTGTGTTAGATTGTGATTATTTCTGACCATTAATTCGATAATCATTTTTCAAAGTAAAATTTTCATAAGAAAATCAGACAGTCGTTTAAAAACGAAGACATTAGTAATACTTTTACTAATTCTAAGCTCAGGTTTCGTAAATCTATTCACGAAACTATATTGAAATCGCGGCAATAATGATGCAAAGTGTAAAATCTCTTCGACTCGAGCTCAGCTCCAGCACACACACTTCAGCGTAACTCCAGCAAGCTCGAACACCGGCGCCGCAGGCGTCGGACGCCTGCGGTGCGCGGTGCCTGTGTCCAACAGCTGCACTGTCTGTTGAATGAAAGCAGCTTGCGACTGAATTGTCAGTCCATTGGTTTTCTTGTGAAAACTTTCCTTTAGAAAATGATAATCAAAATTGAGTATACATGGCCGTAATAATCACAAAATAAGCTTTGATTGCATACCTCCATTCACGAAAACTATATAAAAATCGCGGCAATCATGATGGAAATAGGTCTCTAAGTTTGGACGTCGACGGGAATTAGCCCAGTGTATCTCGCTTGTGCAGGTACCGCTTGTGCAGTGCAGTGCAGCTAGTACAAAGCACATCCTATAATAAGATACCTAACACGGGGTAAGTCGTACCCGTTCAGCGTGCATTTAATACGCAACTTCATGTGAGTGGATCGTCATCGGTCGTGTGTCTACGGATGTATTGTTGAATATCCATGAGGTATCTCTGTCGTCACGCATATCCTGCATTATGCATGTCGCGTCTGTTTTCGCCCTGGACGTCGACACGGAGGAGGACCTCGGCCGGAGTATAGCCAATTCCACAGAGTAGACTCTCCCGCGGACGACGGCACCGGGCACGGTTACCCCGAGGGGACGGTTCAGGAGGAGATAGCTGCACCAGCTTCGGTCGGCGATCTCATTAAAAAACAATAGAATACAAAGGCCGGCGGAGACGTCGCGCCCCCCGCGGAGCCTTAGCGTATTACTATTATAGACTAGCTGGACCCGCGGAAATCCGCGGGATTCTAGAGGGGGGCGGGGGGTGTAAATAGATATATAGAGACTGTCTAAATTAAAACCACCAAGAACTTTATTTGCCATTCAGGCCATTAAAAAAATATACATGTTTAGCGTCCCCGCCCCCTTTTTTTTTAATTTTTTTTTTTTTTTTTTTTTTTTATTTTTGAAAGAAAAAAAACAGCGTTCCCGCCTGCTTCCTTTTTGGGGGCCGACTCCTATTTTTTTTTAATTTATTTTTTTTTTTTTTTTTATTTATTTTTTTTTTTTGAAAGAAAAAAAACATGAAACATTGTCGGCCGCCATCTTGAAAAATAGCCTGAATGTCAGGGAAAATGTACGGAGCGGCCATTTTGAAAGAAAAAAAAAAGAAAAAAAGGGCCTCCTTCCCATTTTTCGAAAAAACAGGACGCTAAACATGTTTTTTTTTAAATTTGGCCTTATATAAAAAAACAAAAACGATCCAACTATACCGGTAGTTATTCTTTAAGCCACTGGAACTGCGTAGTGTGGCGTACCGACTACGCAGAAATTAGGCTGCGTATTAATGGGAAAATAGTCCCTGCGTAGGTTATGCGTAGGCTGGCGTACGGGTTTGCTTATGGTTGCTTACTGTGTTGAAAGCTTTTACTGCTTTGTCGATCTGGCGTAGGGTAGCGTACTGTTGCGTAGGCATGTAGCGTAGTGTTGCGTAAAAAGACGTACTTTCTGCGTCAAGTTTCTATGCCTTAAGTACGCGAAAAAAATTAAACATGTTGAATTGTTTTTGTTCATCTTGCGTACCCCTTTCCGTCCCTCAGCATATAGTAACGTAGGCCAGCGTAGGTGGTACGCACCACTACGCAACTCTACGTATTGACCCACGCCAATTAGTGACCCGCAGGTGTCACAAATAAAGTATTAAAAAAATGCTCATCTGACCCTAATTAAACGCCTAAAACCCCCAAGCTTTCGGGGGTTTATGGCCCCTTGAAACCCGTGGACCCCACGCCTATATTATATATACACTCAACTCGCTGCGATCTGATCTCTCCCCCCCCCCCCACCACTTTGAAGAACGTAACCCCCTGAGCTTTTGGGGGTTTATGACCCCTTGAAACCCATGGACCCCACGCCTATATTATATATACACTCAACTCAGGACCCGCGGAAATCCGCGGGATTCTAGAGGGAGGCGCAGGCAAAAAATTAAGTTTTTCATTTCTGGGGCTCCATTTCAAATTTTCGGAAAATTTTCGGGGGCTACTTTTTCAACTTTCGGGGGCTCTTTTTTCTGGGGCTACTTTTTCATTAATTCATAAAAGGATAGGCCTACACTTTGTTGAGATTTGTTTAGTAGGCTAAGGTTTGAGGCTTCCTACATCCTACTTCATAATTGCCTATTTAAAAAAAAAAAAAACATTTTTCTAGTTCAATAACTAAGTTTTCATGCATTGATTTGATGCAAGAACTGTAACATAATAATAGACCCTAACTGTGTTAGATTGTGATTATTTCTGACCATTAATTCGATAATCATTTTTCAAAGTAAAATTTTCATAAGAAAATCAGACAGTCGTTTAAAAACGAAGACATTAGTAATACTTTTACTAATTCTAAGCTCAGGTTTCGTAAATCTATTCACGAAACTATATTGAAATCGCGGCAATAATGATGCAAAGTGTAAAATCTCTTCGACTCGAGCTCAGCTCCAGCACACACACTTCAGCGTAACTCCAGCAAGCTCGAACACCGGCGCCGCAGGCGTCGGACGCCTGCGGTGCGCGGTGCCTGTGTCCAACAGCTGCACTGTCTGTTGAATGAAAGCAGCTTGCGACTGAATTGTCAGTCCATTGGTTTTCTTGTGAAAACTTTCCTTTAGAAAATGATAATCAAAATTGAGTATACATGGCCGTAATAATCACAAAATAAGCTTTGATTGCATACCTCCATTCACGAAAACTATATAAAAATCGCGGCAATCATGATGGAAATAGGTCTCTAAGTTTGGACGTCGACGGGAATTAGCCCAGTGTATCTCGCTTGTGCAGGTACCGCTTGTGCAGTGCAGTGCAGCTAGTACAAAGCACATCCTATAATAAGATACCTAACACGGGGTAAGTCGTACCCGTTCAGCGTGCATTTAATACGCAACTTCATGTGAGTGGATCGTCATCGGTCGTGTGTCTACGGATGTATTGTTGAATATCCATGAGGTATCTCTGTCGTCACGCATATCCTGCATTATGCATGTCGCGTCTGTTTTCGCCCTGGACGTCGACACGGAGGAGGACCTCGGCCGGAGTATAGCCAATTCCACAGAGTAGACTCTCCCGCGGACGACGGCACCGGGCACGGTTACCCCGAGGGGACGGTTCAGGAGGAGATAGCTGCACCAGCTTCGGTCGGCGATCTCATTAAAAAACAATAGAATACAAAGGCCGGCGGAGACGTCGCGCCCCCCGCGGAGCCTTAGCGTATTACTATTATAGACTAGCTGGACCCGCGGAAATCCGCGGGATTCTAGAGGGGGGCGGGGGGTGTAAATAGATATATAGAGACTGTCTAAATTAAAACCACCAAGAACTTTATTTGCCATTCAGGCCATTAAAAAAATATACATGTTTAGCGTCCCCGCCCCCTTTTTTTTTAATTTTTTTTTTTTTTTTTTTTTTTTTATTTTTGAAAGAAAAAAAACAGCGTTCCCGCCTGCTTCCTTTTTGGGGGCCGACTCCTATTTTTTTTTAATTTATTTTTTTTTTTTTTTTTATTTATTTTTTTTTTTTGAAAGAAAAAAAACATGAAACATTGTCGGCCGCCATCTTGAAAAATAGCCTGAATGTCAGGGAAAATGTACGGAGCGGCCATTTTGAAAGAAAAAAAAAAGAAAAAAAGGGCCTCCTTCCCATTTTTCGAAAAAACAGGACGCTAAACATGTTTTTTTTTAAATTTGGCCTTATATAAAAAAAACAAAAACGATCCAACTATACCGGTAGTTATTCTTTAAGCCACTGGAACTGCGTAGTGTGGCGTACCGACTACGCAGAAATTAGGCTGCGTATTAATGGGAAAATAGTCCCTGCGTAGGTTATGCGTAGGCTGGCGTACAGGTTTGCTTTTGGTTGCTTACTGTGTGGAAAGCTTTTACTGCTTTGTCAATCTGGCGTAGGGTAGCGTACTGTTGCGTAGTCATGTAGCGTAGTGTTGCGTAAAAAGGTGTACTTTCTGCGTCAAGTTTCTACGCCGAAAGTACGCGAAAAAAATTAAACATGTTGAATTGTTTTCGTTCATCTTGCGTACCCCTTTCCGTCCCCCAGCATATAACGTAGGCCAGCGTAGTTGGTACGCAACACTACGCAACTCTACGTATTGACCCCACGCCAAATAAAAGTATTAAAAATATGCTCATCTGACCCTAATTAAACGTCTAAACCCCCGAGCTTTTTGGGGGTTTATGGCCCCTTGAAACCCGTGGACCCCACGCCTACACTCAACTCGCTTCGATCTACCTGATCCTCCTCGCCCCCCCCCCCCCCACAACCTGTGGACCCCACCGCCTACACTCAACTCGCTTCGATCTACCTGACCCCCCCCCCCCCCCCACTTTGAAAAATGTTTTGTGGGGTCTGCATGTAACATGTAAGATGCAGATTTTTTTTGTAACATGTAAGATGCAAAAAGAAATATTTTGCCCCCCCCCCCCCCCCCCCCCAACGATCTTATGGCACTTCGGCCTGTCCGCTGTTGTGTTCACGTGTAGGCCTACTTCAATTAATGAATGGATAGACATAAATAGTCGCATGGATGGATACATAATATAGCGTATAGTTGTCGAATATTGGCATGTTTGGCCCTTCATAGTCTCTTCGACTCTGAATAGCTCACTCACTCACTCAGCTCAGTCGAGCAGCCAGCCAGCGCAGCTAGAGTGCACTGCACTACACACTGTATGCGTACGGCAGAGC
>JAVYIG010014787.1:0-39487 GCA_035222895.1 Strongylocentrotus droebachiensis | reverse complement strand
CTGGAGCCAGCCCATGTAATGATGTATAGCTCATCATTCTCAGCGGAACAACCGCATCACAGAAGCGCGAAGCTGAACATTTCATTTGAAGCTTACGGTCTAACTCTGGCATTAAAATATGGGTTCAGTAGAGCAATTTGGGTGTGGATTTTTTGAAAGTATGGGCGCAAAAAACGACAGATCATTGTCAGCATAGTGAACAAAATAGAGACCAACAAGAAGTTAACGCCAAAATTCACTTTGAACGGCGAGGCGGAATGAATAACCCAGACGTATTCGGTCATTATAAAACAAATGCTGCAGATGTATATTTCACATACCCGGTAAGTGGACGTTCAGACTATTTATAATCTAAGATAGTGTAGGCCTAAGAGGTATTAATTTAGAGCTCTGTTGGCATGATAAGTTAGAGACTTAACCTTAGGAATAGGAGAGAGGATTCTTGAGTTTGGCAGTGGTTTGTATGATTGGTGTTTAATTCAGTGATTGATTGGCAAGAGATTATTTATTAGTTTACAATAGAATATGTCTAGATCTACTGGTACTGCTAGTGTCCATACTGACGATAGGAATTATTTTCATCCGAAAAGATATTCATTATAATAAACTGTATATAGATCTAGCTGTAGTGTAGGGCCTAGATAGGTCTACCGGTAGATCTAGATCTAGGTCAGGCTCTAGACTATATTGAGCCTTTTGAGGCCTGACTGAGCTGACGATGCAATGCAAGGCCCAAGGAGAGGAGGGGGGGGGGGGGGAATCAAAGTGGAGACGTCCTATGGGGACTAGGGGGTCATCATAGCCCTATGGGCATGGCCATATTTAAATATTGTATTTGTAATGTCTAATCTGCTAATGTGATTGTGAATGGTCACACAAATTTTATATAATGTTTGCAATGGTCAGTAGGGGCAGACCGGCAGACGTGGGTCAGAGAATAAGGATTGTTCGTACAAACGAGGATCGTCTTCGTAAACGTGGACAGATGCGTCCGCAAAAATAAGGTCTTAATGATCGTCCACATTTTCGCTGACGATTTCGATTTCCAATCCGCGTGTTGGCGATGCGAAAAACAGGTTCCGCAATTATTTTCTTAATGCATTTTACATTAACTTGGTACAGATACTTTCATGTTATGAGCTATAAATCCTTGGGAGACGGGACAGGACAACCCATGAAAGTTGACGGTGGAACTGGGGGTATTTTATTACGTGGAATCTGTTTTTCGCATCGCCAGCGCGCAGGTCGGGAACGCAAAACCCGCAGCGCGCCAAAGAAAAATTGTAAACGATCCTTATTGTTTAAGACGCATTTTGTCTGCGTACTGTATACAAGGATATCCTCGTTTATGCGGACGGTCCTCATTCTCGGACCAGTGGCCGATTACTGATGGTAGCTCGGTGTTATATATTGCTCTACATGTAGCTGGCTCATGTTATGAACCAGAGCAATAACACTGAGTTCCTAGGTATAGGAAATCGTTTTATTCAGATGATCATATCTCAGCCAATACTTAAGATATTTTATTTTTATTTTTATACGGTACTCTGTCGGAAAATGAAGAAAAAAATTTGAGAAATTCCCCAAATAGATTTTTGATGATGTCACACTTCACCACTCTACCTTACGTCCCCAAAAAAACTATACACTTGAAATGGCTGCCGAAAAAAAAATATATGATTCTGGGGGGAAAAGTTTTTATAGATCTACATGTATACATGGAAAGCTCATAAACTCAACTTTCATATGACACCAAAAAGTCTAAAAATAATTAATGCTTGGGTGAGCACTGCTCACTTTTGTAAAGGGTGTGAAAATTAGGTTGTGCAGGAATTAGCCTTCAAAATTTTGTGAGAGGTAAATCCTTTGGAGCTTACAAAATTGAGGGTGATATGATACATTCATGATTTGCTGAGTGAATTTCATGGTTTCTTAAACCAAACTTTTATGCATGGGTGAACAGGAATTGCATTTTTTTTATTGTAGAATTTAATTGTAACTTTCCCTGGTAAACTCAGTGGTGTGTTCATGGGAGTCATGGGAGCCTTCACCCCACATTTCAATTATTGTAAGATTTGTTAAACATCTCATTGATTTAATTAATACTGGTACCCAGGTAGGGATTATGTAAATTGAATATTCAAATACGGTTTGTTGAAAAAAGGAATGTCCAAGATGTCGGCTCCTTATTCTTCAGGTAAATGGTAACTGAAATGTGGGATGAAGGTTTTTATTCAAAGTCACAGATGTAAAAAATGACAGTTTGTAATATGGAAATTACAAACATGAACATGTACCAACTACCATCACCCAAATCCTGATTCCCATGAACACACCACTGAGGTCTACCAGGGAAAGTTATGATGCCACAATAAAAAATGCAATTCCTGTTGACTCATGCATAACACTTTGGTTTAATAATAAAAATATCAAAGCAGTCGATATCTCTATACTAAAAACCTGGTCTTCCACAAAGCCCTGATTATAAAAACTGCACATGAAAAATACATACCTGTACATGTAAATTATTCCAATTACAACTGTACAATATCAAATTTTAACATTTAAAGGTAAAGACCAGTATTGGAAACGCCGCAATGAAATGGAAGCTCTTATTAACAATCATGTGAAAGAATATGTTTTGACTAATACATGATGATAAAAATTTTGCCGGGAAACCGCCTACTATTTGGTAAATTAGTTAATCTATTGGCCTGTGAGAGATAAACGCATGTGTCACGCACGTCTGCGTATAGTCCCATATACATCTTTCTGTGTACAGTGCTTGTAACTTTACGAAGACTGGGCCAAATTTCTTATCATTTTGATGATTCCAGAACCTTGCAGTACACACCAATACTTATGCTAGATAATCAACCTTTTCTGATCGATTCCACAACATTTCTTTCACAATGCAATCGCATGACCAGAACTGGTCTTTATCTTTAACACAAGTTTTAGAAAATGATAAAAATCAACTACATTGTATAAAAATAAGTTAAACAAAAACATGGGAATACGTACGTTAACTGAATATATTATTACACAGAGGAACAACAGTTAATTAATGATAAGTATACTAACATTAGACTATATAAGCATGGTATGGTAATGGAGTCGAGCAACATGACAAAAACTGAATAATAGATAATAAGAATGAAGAAAAAAACGTCATAAACATGTAAGAACTAAATCTATCAGTATGAACATTGTATCATGTGAGAACTTCTTTTAGAGCTCTCTTAAAGACTGCTAGGCTCTGTGCTTCTTTAAGTCCAAGTGGAAGCTCATTCCAAATTTCGCTGCCTGAATAAATGAATGACTTCCTGTGAAATTCTGTTTTACATTTGGGTAATCGCAACATCATCTTAGCTGTGTTGCGAGTTATTCTTTGTGAAATATCGTCGACGAATGTAAATCTGTCATGTACGATTTTGGGTGTTATTCTATTAAACAGCACATTGTTTTCCAGAACAACTTATCAAGAGTTGGCCAGCATAGCGACTGTAATACATCTAGGGACGGTATATCCCATGAGTTTATATTAGAAACTATGTAGGCAGCTCTTTTGTGTAATTTGTTTAATGTATTGAAATTCCTGACACTTCTGCGCGACCATACATGTACATTACAACGGTAAAGAACATGGGGTATAATGTACCCCCAGTATATATCAGATAATTGTTTTATATCATAGTAGAAAAATATGTTTTAATCTTCTTATTACACCTAGCTTTTGTTTTACCTTTAAAGACACCTTCTCACAGTATGTATCTTAAAGTCAAGGCTAGAGTCTATGGCTACACCTAGACACCTTTCATTTCATTCATTGATTTAATTTCGTTTATTTCTATTTCCAACAAAATAAATAAAGTACATGGGATTGCATTGTAAAAAACAATGAAACTTAGCAATATATTTGTAATCGGTCCACAGTGTACAACAGGCATATAAAACAGGTTGGTCATGGAGGAGACTGCTGAAAAGAAAGATTCATCAACACATTCAACAGATTTACCTTTTAATGTAACATGCAACTTTAGTTTTGAAAATCGATGTAATTTTTGTCTTGAGCCTATTAGCATGACTTTGGTCTTCTCTGAATTGGGGATCAACTTGTTTCTGTCAACCCATTCATTTACTTCTTGCATTACATTGTTAAGCTGGATTTCAATATCTGTTGGACTGTTTCCATAAACGGATATTGTTGTGTCATCCGCGTACATATAAACATTCCCTTTACTTATATGCATGGGAAGATCGTTTATCATGACTGTAAACAGGAGGGGCCCAAGGATTGAACCCTGAGCCACTCCTGTGTTGACATTCATGATGTTTGACTTTTTATTTTGCAGTGAAACATATCGTTTCCTGTCATTAAGATAGGACTTAAACCAAGTAAGACATTTATCAGAATAGCCGTAGTTAGCTAATTTACTTTATGATGAGAATAAGGTGATCTACCATGTCGAACGCTTTTCGTAAGTCAATAAGTGCTAATCCATTCACATACCCCTTATCAACATTCATTGCTAATTCATCGAATCAACCATACAGGTGAGGGCGGTCTCATATGAATGATTAGGTCGAAAATCGAACTGTTTGGGGTTAAGTAGTCGTTTTTCTGACAGATATTCAAGGAGATACACTGCCTTTTCTATTATTGTGGATAAGACGGGGAGAATGGCTATCGGTCTATAATTAGATATTTAAAATCTATCTCCACTCTTAAAGATGGGTTTTACTCTTTGCTATTTTCCATGCAGCAGGTACTACACATGTTGTCAGTGACAGATTGTATAAATATGTCAGAGTATCTATGACAATGTTTATGTTACAAATATATCTCAAAATCTTAACACTTAATCCATCATTCCCTGTCCTTAGTTATCAGAAAACCCTTAATTTCTTTCTTTACAAATTCGCTATCAATGAATGGCAGATCAAACAATTCTCTGGGTTCCGACGGACTATCTTCGGCTGTACTGCATTTTGTGGTTATCACTTCATCACTTGATGCACCGAAATTGTCGGTTAAACTTTTCATAGCACATTGAAAGAATTACTGAAAATGTTTGCTACAGTTCTCCTGAATCAGTTATTTCATTTCTCGAGACTTGTAACGTTATCTTTTCAGAAACGTTTCCATTTGTTAAGATGTCAGTCAGTCACTCAATAGTGTCTGACAGTGAATTTAAAGTCTAGAAGGTTAACAGGTTTCCTTGCATAATTGTAATACTAGGACACTGCTAATGTTTAAATTTCACAGATAGGACATACGGGTCATTCCATGTCAAATCACCCAATGGTTTTAACCACACCATTTTTTATTTTGATGAAACTTAGTGTACTTGTTGAGTGTGATCTCACAGCACCAAATCCCAAATTTTAGGTCAATCGGGTGAGGGGTTTGGGAGATACGGCCCACCAAATTTTGAGATTTTTTCAAAAATGGGGGTGGCGGGCCTACCTTTGAACCCTTGTATTTCGGGACCTAATGGGTCAATCTTCATAACATTTGTATTGTTGGAAAGGGTATTCAATAAGGATTCCAAATCTGCCGCCATTTTGAAAATTCATACATGTTGTGGTACTTTGACCTCTTGACCTAAGATTTGACCTTGAAATTGACCTTGTGGATCACGTGACCTTGTCAACATTTTTCATGAAATGTAATCCCTGACATGTTCACTAAAACATAACATTTTCAGAGATATAATATTTTTTGTTTAGGAGCAATAAGGATTGAAATTTGAAAGTTTCCATACTTACAGATATTCACAATAAACCCTATTATAATGTATACAATATGCAATATGCACAGTACAACATACATCTTCCACATGCTTATTTGTTCTAGGCATATCCATTCTAAATGTCAGCAGTACTTTAATAGAATATAAATTGACAAGTTCATATAGGCCTAAAGGGTTAACTAACAGGATGTATTGCTTTAGGCCTCTGAGTCGGTTCTAGGATAATTACCCCCTGGAAAATTAACCCCCAGGAAATGTTTCCCCCCCCCCCCTCGATGACAATTACCCCCGAGGACTATCACACCCAGAGGACAATTAACCCCAGAAAATTACCTCCTAGGACAATCTGTCCCCCAAGGAATATTACCCCCCGGACAATTACACCCTAGGACAATTACCCCCCGGACAATTACGCCCTAGGACAATTACCCCCCCCCCCCCCCCTATTCGTTAAAGGGGAAGTCCATCCTGATAATAAGTTGGTTTTAATCAAAGCAGACTTTTTTTTTGGAGGTAATTATCCTTGAGGGGTAATTTTCAAGGGAGGGGGGGGGGGGGGGTAATTGTCCTCGGGGGGGGGGGGGGGGGGGACAGATTGTCCTAGGAGGTAATTTTCTGGGATTATTGTCCTCTGGGTGTGATAGTCCTCGGGGGTAATTGTCATCGGGGGGGGGGGGGGGGGGTGGGGGGAAACATTTCCTGGGGGGTAATTTTCCAGGGGGGTAATTATCCTAGAACCGACTCAGAAGCCTAAAGAAATACATCCTGTTAACCCTTTAGGCCTATATGAACTTGTCTTTTTATTTCTATTCAAGTACTGCTGACATTTAGAAGATGGAAGATGTATGTTGTACTGTGCATATTGCATGTATTGTATACATTATAATAGGGTTTATTGTGAATATCTGTAAGTATGGATACTTTCAATCCTTATTGCTCCTAAGCAAAAAATATTATATCTCTGAAAATTGTATATGTTTAAGTGAACATGTCAGAGATTACATTTCATGAAAAATGTTGTCACATGATCCACAAGGTCAATTTCAAGGTCAAATCTTAGGTCAAGAGGTCAAAGTACCCAAACATGAATTTTCAAAATGGCGGCAGATTTGGAATCCTTATTGAATACCCTTTCCAACAATACAAATTTTGTGAAGATTGACCCATTAGGTCCCGAGATACAAGGGTTCAAAGGTAGGCCCGCCACCCCCATTTTTGCAAAAATCTCAAAATTTGGTTGGGCATATCTCCCAAACCCCTCACCCAATTGACCTAAAATTTGGGATTTGGTGCTGTGAGATCACACTCAACAAGTACACTAAGTTTCATCAAAATCAAAAATGGTCGGGTTAAGATTTTCAGATTTTTTGGGTGATTTGACATGGAATGACCCATACATGTACATGACATATGCATAATTCAAAGTTTTACAGAATTTGACGTTGGCTGCAAAAGGACATACACCTGTAGTATTTTTAATGGGTTGTTGGTGAACTTGCATAACATTTTTTTTGCGTGTGTGATTTTCTGGACACCCCTGTAGGTGAAGTTGATGCTCCCAAGTCATGCCAGCTCTTCCAATGTATCTACTCCAAGTGGGTCTACTCCATTAATTATGGGGGTGGCATAGTTTCTGGTGACAGTACATGTATCAAGGTGCAGCATATGGTTGACGATTCCGAGTCCATATCAATCCTTCATAACTTTTTTTTTTGTGTGTGATTTTCTGGACACCCCTGCAGGTGAAGTTGATGCTCCCAAGTCATGCCAGCTCTTCAAACTGCCAGTGGGTCTACTCCATTAATTACGGGGGTGGCATAGTTTCTGGTGACAGTATCAAGGTGCAGATCAGGCTGAAGGATAACTGCTGCGCCATGCTTACTACTCAGGCAAACACAAAGGTATTTTTATAACGGTTTTTAATTTGCTGTAAATAATTCACTTTCCTAAAGCTATGTACAAAATTGAGTACCTGTTTACATTAGGAATTATTGCATGTCAACTTATTCACCCAGTGTAGTTTAATGTCACAGGCCTGATAAAAACCTGATTTAAATCGGTTTCCAGATTATTTGTTTTCCTTATCTTTTCAGATTCCTTAAAAAAAAAAAAAAAAATCCAGATTTTGTCTCTCCTGATTTTACCCTTATTTTCTCTATTCTTCCCCATTTTCCCTATTATTCCCAATTTTTCCTACTCAAAATGGGGAGGGGGGATGTAATTTTTTCACCTGGGTCCTCTTCTTTTCTTTTTTTTTTACTCAAGGGGGCGTGTATGAGGGGGGAAAAAAACACCTAATTTTTTTTTAGTGCTCACTATCACCCCTGGTGTCACCTTTTAAAGTTTAACTACTGACATTTTATTTTAATTTTTTGATCCAGTCTGTTTTGATCCAAAATAATCCAAAATAATCTGAATAGTATTACAAATGATTGAAAATACAAATAATTGTTGCCAATGTGAGGATGTGAAGCTGATTTATCTTCTGAAATAAAACTAAACTGCTCTGGCCGGGTTAAATCAAGAAGCTACATACGGCTAATTTTTTAAAGAGGATAATGGTCTTGGGACTATACAAATATTTATAAATAACAAGTGTCACATTTCTTTAACAAATTTGCTCAAAGCCCATCATTCAAATGCAACCATTTCAATAGTTTTAATAACAGTTATTTAAACTGTTATTGATAATAAGTTTTATGAAATGGAGCCCAGCTAGGACCATAGTGTACTGAGAGAGATAGTTCCGACACACGCCCACTCAAAGGTCAGTTCATGCCTTAATGGAGCTCCGAATAATTCCCTCCCACATACAATCTCTATAGGAGAGAACTATTTGGAGCCCCACCAAATGTCCTTTGACTGCATTCGTGTGAGCATGCCACAACTATCTCTCTCAGTGCACTATGCCCAGGGGGTGTGTTTCACAAAGATCCTAAGTTGAACTTAACAATTACATGTATGGAAAGCTATTAGCTAGCATCTCTGAAAATGTTTTATAAAAGTTATTTTAAAAGGCATAAAATGCTGATTCAAATCATTCATATTTTCTATTATCAAGGAGCATTTTCTTGATGTGGAATTTATGAACAATCTAAAATAATACTTGAATTTTGCTTTTTAATATATTTTATTTTAGGGTTCAAATGGCTCCATCTTAGAGATAAGTTTGACTTAGGATCTTTGTGAAACATCCCCCAGGACTACCCGAATGGTTCCACTTTCACTGTCAATTGTAACAGGTTTATCACAGTGAAGAAGGCCAGGTCAGTTTGCAGACACTGGAAGGTGTTGTCGAGAGTGGGAGCGTCCTGGCTGTCCTACAGGACCCCGTCACATGCTTTGCTAATGCCAGATACAGACAGACACAGGTAAGTCTGTCCCTTGGATAGGCATTAAAGGTATAGACCAGTTCTGGTCATGCGATTGCATTGTGAAATAAACGTTGTGAAATAAACGTTGTGGAATCGATCAGAAAAGGTTGATCAGCTAGCATATAAGTATTGGTGTGTACTGCAAGGTTCTGTAATCATCAAGATGATAAGAAATTTGGCCCAGTCTTGGTAAAGTTACAAGCACTGAACATAGAAAGATGTACATTGTATATGCGATATCTCTCCAGTCTGGATAAATATGATAATTTACCAAATATAACAATTCTATCTAGTAGGCGGTTTCCCGTCAAAATGTGTATCATCACGTATGAGTCAAAACATATTCTTTCACATGATTGGTAATAAGAGCTTCCATTTCATTTTTTTAGAGAGGGGGGCGTTTCCAAAACTGGTCTATACCTTTAAATAGAGGTCCCATGTTTGTCCTACAGGACCCCGTCACATGCTTTGCTAATCCCAGATACAGGCAGACATACAGGTAGGTAAGGCCAAACCTGCCCGTCCCTGGGATTGTTCACGTTAATATCCTATATGTTGGAAAGTCATCTGTAGTGACTTCAACATAATTATGTGGCTCCACCTTCTCTTTACTAAAAGAAGTAAACATTGTCACATTAATATACATTGTACTACCGTATACAGTACATGCATTTGAAATACTCTTGTACTCCACCGTATGTTTATATGTTAATTTAAATTGGCTACAATAGTTTATGTGTGCATTTTAAGCAGAAATTCGTCTAGGGTGTATCATAAATGGGGGGGGGGGGGGGGATAATTAATTATACTTTTACTTTAAACTTGAAAACCCTAGATTTGTAGCAGAATAAGACTTAAAGAGTTTAATTTCTGAATCAAGTAAAGTAGCAAATGTGCTTCCATTGCATCCGGTGATCATTTGAATGTTTAGTGCCGCAGTTAATTCACGATACAGTCCAGTGGGGGATCCAGGGGGGGGGGGGGGGGCGGGCGCAAATTTTCAAATTTTTGAGGGCCAAAAAAAAAAAATGAGCGCATCTTCGGCCGGCACGAATTCAAATTTTTGGGAGCAAAAAGAAAAACAATTGGGCCCCCACCCCCTAAGAATTCCTGGAACCGCGCCTGACACATTCCCACATATGTTTGGCCCCGCGAGTGAAATATTGCCAACACTGACCTGTATATTCACCCACCTAATTACTTCTTTAATGACCCTTACACTGTGTATTGTATGTACAGACCTTTGATGTGAGTGAGGATGGTAACCTGGTGTTCATGGATTGGCTGACTGCAGGAAGAATCGCCAGAGGAGAACGATGGGATTTCACCAGGTACTGAAGATGTTTTTCATAGTTTAATTGCTTCTAACCCTGCGTTCAGACTATTGAAATTCATCATACAGCTAGCTACATATGAAAATCAAATAGCTATACGATAAATATTTACATTTTTCTTGTCTGAATGACTCCCACGTTCGAAACCAAGCAGATGTGTTAGTGCCCTGGCGTTAATCCACATTACCACATCCATTGGGTTGTTTATTTACATTTTACAAGCATGCATATGCTTTTAGCAGTTAGGTAAAACGAACAGACTGTCATTATCATCTGTAGCTTTGCTCACACGGTACAGTTGTAGTTTTAAAGCCCGTCTGCACTAGTTTTGCCAGGGGGATTAGACCTCCCTGCAAGGTCACTGACAGGTGGTTATCTCATCAAATCGGCTTTCAATTAACATAAGAAACAGGGGATCATGGGGGACCAACAGGCACCGATTACCGGTAGGTATTGTTTGCTGTAGAAGGCGCATGTACATGTAGCTATAAGTAGTACAGTGGTGCTTTAAACCAAAGCTCAAAGTTATAAACCATGATCCATTAACAGCGACAAAGATTCACACAGGGCCGAAATAATGAGTCAGGTAGCCTGACTCATTATTTCGGCCCTGTGTGAATCTTTGTCGCTGTGTTCATTTTAACCACAAGCTGGCGTAACCTCAAAATTACTTGTGTCCACACGGCACATTAGCTTCGTGTGAGGACCCCCTGCTGCATCGTAGTTAACTCATATCCTGCCATGAGACTGCTAGCGCGCTATTGTTATAGTGCTCTGTGCACGCGAGCGCGCTATCGATTGAATGCCACGTTCATGCTAGCGAGCCATCGCTACTATGCTTTGTGCACGCAAGGGCGCATATGTAATAACAGTCATTGTTCATGCCCATTGCACCGTGCTGAGTGCTTTTGCAGCGCTATTGAAAGTACCATCGCGTGCATCAGATTATCGGCTTTGGATTACGCATCTTTGTATACAACAGTCAGATTGGATTTTCTCGAGTACTTTAGCAAATTCTTTTTTGTAAAGATTTAAATTACATGCGTTTGAACCAACCTTAAAATTAACTTGGCACACAGGAGATTTGTGGGTGGCACAATAGGGATTAGCACTGTGGCACTGGGTGCATTGTATGGGTGGCAGCTTAAGAGTTAAAGGGATAGTTGAGTTTTGTTGCAGAGGGCGCTACACAAAATAATTTTTTGTGAGATAATGAAAAACTGAGTGTCAAATTTGAAAGAACATAAATTTAAATGACAAAATTATCTTTGTTTGATCAAAATTGGTTCAGATACAGCTTAAATATCCATAAATCTAATGATTTCTAATATTTGTGTACCACCACAAATATTTGATAATTTGAAGCAGCCGTTGAAAAAACAAAATAGCGCCTAACTTTTACGTTGTATTTCAGACAATGCTGATGTTAGCTTTTTTATTGGCTTTTTTGTGTTGGGTATTTTACGCGCAACCAGCCGGCCCATGTTTTGTTATTATTAATTAGTTAACTTATTAACGGTCACCATATTTTTTTTAAAGTGGAGCTGAATTGGTATGAGCGTATTGGCTAAATTTCACACACTTTGGGGCCTAAAATTACCTTCATAGTAATTTTAGGTCCTAAAAGGGCACTAGAAATGTCATAGATAAGAATAAGAGCAATAACCATGCATTTTGAAGGCATTTGCGGTCTGAAAACGTAACTCAACTACCGGTAGTGTGTCTGCACATTCCCAAGCTACAAGATAACTTTGAAGTTTGAAAGATGAGCTAAAGTTAGAGTTAAACTCATTATTGTGTTAACTTGTGTATCGGTTGCAGCTATTCCAGTTGCAACTCTGTAACCTACAATGGCAGCCATGTCTACCGGGATGCAATCTCTCTTGAAAGCACTCCACTCAGCAGCATCAGACAGAGGATGGGGCAGAACACCGTCATAGCATCCTGTGTCATGCTTGGCCGCAAGTTCAGCGATGTCGGCAAAAACGTGTTGGCAAAGTATGGTGGGATGCAAGACTACGGTAGGATTTCAAATTTCAAGTTTATTTTCTATATTGCATGAGAAATTAATGTATCGAAGATAAAAGCAAAACATAGCAAATAATGGCATAAAGGTGCAATTATGTACATTCATAAAGAACAATATTACGGTACAGATGCTATCCACATGCATGTAACAAAGAAGAGGTTTTCTGTGTCATGCATGAATGAGCCCAGTATTGATAACTGGTTTAAAGGTAAAGACCAGTATTGGAAACACCCCAATTTCAAAAAAATGAAATGGAAGCTCTTATCACCAATCATGTGAAAGAATATGTTTTGACTAATACATGATGATAACAATTTTGCCGGGAAACCGCCTACTAATTGATATATTTGGTAAATTAGTTTATCTATTGGGATGTGAGAGATAAACGCACGTGTCGCGCACGTGTGCGTAGTCCCATATACATCATTCTGTGTACAGTGCTTGTTAATTTACGAAGACTGGGCCAAATTTCATTTTGATGATTCCAGAACCTTGCAGTACACACCAATACTTATATGCTAAATGATCAACCTTTTCTGATCGATTCCACAACGTTTCTTCCACAATGCAATCGCATGACCATAACTGGTCTTTATCTTTAATGATTATCATCTCAATTTGATTCCCCCACAGGTGTGAAGTCGAATGAGAACATCACAGTGGCTGTCAGTCCGATTGAGACAACAGTCGATGGTAAAGAGGTTCCAGGAGTTGTTGTCAAGTTTGCAAGTACATCAGTCAGTCTGGTAAGCGCTCTGCGGTCGTTGCCCCAATACTAGCCAAATTAGTAACTTTAAGCCCTGGACAAAACATTCTAATGCTAACCCTAAACTTAACCTAGAACCCAATGGCAACCCTCAAACTCTACATCAGTGTCAAAAATATTGTTGAGCGTGCCTGAGCAGACCTGCCAACCAGTACTGTTTTAGTCCTATTTCGTATGATTTTTAGAAGCAAATACGATTTTCCTTAAATTTGTTTAAAATATATATTTTTGAAAGGCAGGCTTTACTACTTCAGCCAGAAGGGATTAGACCACACAGCGAGCCAGCGAGGTCACTGTGACAGGTGGCTTTGTCATTAACTCAGCTCTCATTTAACATAAGAAAAAGAGGATCATGGGGGACCAACAGGCACCGATTGGGGAAGTTTTCTACATAGAGGGAGCAAGTAGCTATAAGTAGGACAGTGTGCCTTTAAAATATTTTTTGGGGTATTTTGTGTGTGTGTTAGCCATTTTCAATGGCAAAATGCCCATTCTGTCCAGTAAAGTTTCCTACAAGCATCTCACATTGGCAATTTGGGGATGTTCATTGGTTCATCGAACACAACAATTGTGCATATTTAACAAATGATCCATAAAAAAATTCTTCCTGTATGTAGGAACTGTAAGAGCCATTGATCCGCGTAACAGTCTGTGTTTATTTTTAAGAATACAACTTTTGTCAGTAAAATACATCTTTTGGGATTAAAGAATACAGTTTTTGAACTCCAGAGGTTGGCGGGTCTGCCTGAGCTCTCTTTCAGATTACTGAAGCTCTTCAAACATCCATGTGTAACAATCACTCACAGCTCCTGTGTATTAGTTGCTTTGCTTCTGCCTTCGTCTTTGGTGAAATAAACATTTTTCTACAAGTTTATGCATTCTTTGGATGGTCTTTAATAAACAGTCTGATAATTACCCAATTTAAATCAGTTTCCTGAATTTTGTTTTCTTCCCCCAATTTTTTCTTTTTTTCTTCCCAATTTTATCCCTTTTTTCCAGATTTTTCTCTTATTTTCTCTATTCTTCCTTATTTTCCCCCAATTTTCTACCTGAAAAGAGGGGGAATGTTGATAGACGCCATTCCCCCCCCCCCCCCGAATCATTTTTAAAAATATTTTTAGTGCTCACTATCACCCCTGAATAAACCATTGCAAATGATTTGTACTGCCATTTCTTTTTTTTTCCTACAGGTGTATTCCAAGGCAGAGGAGATCCTAAGCCCTCTCTTTCCCATGCTGGGTGGGAACCCTTTCCAGGACAAGCACTGAGCAGAGTCCACTTTGGTTTCTCTGTTGTCCCGGAGCACTGTAGTACCGAAGCTGTGACGAGAAGCTGTGATTGAGAAATTCTAAAAATAGATTTTTGATGACGTCATACTTCACCACTCTATACTACTTCATCCACCGTGGCTGGCGGCCAGTCGCTGTCCCAAAGTACATGTACAGGTGGGGGTCAAACCTGCTTCAGCGCCCACCTGTATAGAATGACCACCTGTCTGTGTGTACAAACAGCATTTTTGTTTCCCTTGAAATGTGAAATACGAGTCAAAGGAAACCTGTATATCAAGACCACTTTTGCTGTCACGGTCTCATTTGAGTCAAACCTGTCTATAGGGACCGCCCAAGGGAAACACAAAAAGTGGTCTTTGTAGACAGGTGGTCTTTGTAGACAGGTTCCTTTAGTACATGTTTCAATGAGAAACAATTTTCAAGGGAAACAAAAAATGTGGTCTTTATAGACAGGTGGTCTTTGTAGACAGGCGGTCACTAAAGCAGGTTTGACTGTAGTTATGGCTTGCTCAGATATGCCATGCGTAAATGAATAGCAACTGTCCGCAACAAAAGTCCTGCGCTTCTTCACTGAGCTCTGTGATATATATGATACAGAAATGTGAAGCGTATTACTCTTTATTTAAAGGGAACCAAAACCCTCGTACTAAGTTGACTTTATTGTAAAGTTTAAAAGAGTTGAATAAGATCAGTAAAACTTTGAACCAAATCAGACAAGGAATAAGCAAGTTAAAGCTTTTTTAAATAACTTGTCACCAGAGGGCGATATTTAATTTGAGGACATCATTTGTGGACAACTCTCCCTGCCTTTTGTACTTCACATTTCATGTTTGTCCTTCTTTCTTGTGATTGAGATAATCTACTCCCCTGAAAACGAGATAAGAATATGGAGATTGATATTCTACTTCACATTTTAGGAAGTCTGATCACGAACACACGAATGAATACAAAAAAAACGAAAGAATTGTGAAATTCTATGGTAACCACCAACCTAACCATATGTGTGCCAGTATTAATTAAAGGGATTGGGTATCTTTGCCTCAGATTCGGGGAAAATGAAAATGGTAAAACCGGTCACTCAAAGATTTTTCCTTTTTTTGAGGCACTTCATGATCATTTTGAAGCACAATCTTTGTAGGGCTTCAATATTACACCATATCACAGACACTGATAACACGTAGGGCCATGCATCTCAGATTTGTAAAACTGGAAACATTGTTAAACGATGCCTTTAAAGCCATACTGTACTAGAAGCGCTACCTCAAGATCCCGTCTTGCGCCATCTCAGGCCATCTCAGATCAGCTGTACGAGAATGGTCCTGTTGGTGCTTGCATAGAGTCCATTATATCTGTTAAGTAGGAAGTAGGGAGTGGGTTACGCATTGTTAGCAATTAAGTTGACCATGAGATGGCGATGTGCAATTAACTCTTAAGCTGCCACCCATACAATGCACCCAGTGCCACAGTGCTAATCTCCTGTGTGCCAAGTTAATTTTAAGGTTGGTTCAAGTGCGTGTTATTTAAATCTTTACAAAAAAACAAATCGCTGAATTACTCGAGAAAATCCAATCTGACTGTTGTATACAAAGACGCGTAATCCAAAGCCGATAATCTGATGCACGCGATGGTACTTTCAATAGCGCTGTAAAAGCACTCAGCACGGTGCAATGGGCATGAACAATGACTGTTATTACATATGCTTGCTAGCGAGCACAAAGCAGACAATCGGTAGCGCGCTCGCGTGCACAGAGCACTATAACAATAGCGCGCTAGCAGTCTCATGGCAGGATATGAGTTAACAGTATATTCTCGGACAAAAAATTCATCAGTTCAGTATTAATTTAAAGTTTATTATCTCTAATCCAAGTTCAAACCCTAAGTGGATACTAGTAGCCTTCTAGAATCAGTGCTAACTGTCAACCTTTTTGTTCTTGTAAACGACCTTAATTCTGAAGCAAACTGAAGTGCATATTGATATAGAATATGATAATTTGACAATTTGATTCCTGACTGTCGATTGTTGACCTTGTCAAATTATTTGATAGGTCAACAATTTCAACATTTAGTTCAAGTGTACCAATTACCTGAAGAAAAAAATTGTGTATGGGTAGAATGTATAACATTATTCAAAACTTTACCTGGCATTATGTAAAGGTAAAGGGTTAAGGAGTATGAAGAAAATAAAGAACATAAAACCCTGTGTATAGGGACGTACGGAACCCAAGTTTGACTGGGGTTCCATTGTATAAACATCTACCAAACATTCAGTGCATGTCAATTGAAATATTGTAAAAATATTTGTAGTTTCTGTCATGTTTTAAGAGATTTTTCCTTTTATTTTGGGGCAGTCTAATATTGTAAATATTGTAAATTTTCAACAGAACTGCTGCCTATTACTTTAGTTCTATTAAAGGTATACCGTAAATAACGTTGTATAAACCGCCCTCGTGTATTAACCGCACCCCTCTTTTTTTTGCCGAGATTTTTTTTTTGTGTGTGTAAGATCATTACGGTACTGTAAATTAAAAAACAGTAGGGACCTAGGATAGAACCTTGTGGTACACCATGTAATAGAAGAAAAATTGGAGGAATTATTATTATAAACTACATATTGAGATCTATCAGAAAGATTACTTTCAAACCAAGATGACAGACAAATTTGAGTGTTGTTCTAGTTTCCGAGTGGTGAGTCAACACACCGATTACCGAGCTGGGAGACATTGCCAGGCATAGCGCCAGATGGAGGGGCATAAATTGAAACTTTAAAAAAATTTCGGCGGCAAAAAAAGTGCGGTTTATACACCGTTATATACGGTATATGGTAAATAAAAGAATCAAGGTACATGCAGAGACCATTATTATTCATTGATAATTCCTAATTACTGTATAATTTGTCTTATCGTGTCGTATATCTGTCATAGTTTGAGAGAAAATTGGTAAAGTTCAGGAAAAGAGGAAAAATAATTTGCGAGTGTGTAGTCCCATCTACCAATTTCTGTGTGTGATGGTGCATGTGGCCTTTCAGCAAGATCGAGTGACTTATTTTTTTCTGGTTCTAAACCCTCACAGTATACACCAATTCTTTCTTATGTATGACACTGAAACACTGCTATTAATTGACGTCATTTTTCATGAATATTCATATTCTGATTTCGAGGTGCTAATATTTGTTGATGTATTATATTTTTGATACAGAGTATTATCAACAAAATTATAACTCAAATCGCCATTTATTTAAATATACTATGTAAAGGTATTCATGAGTATTTAATTAGAGGTGCTGATATTTGTTTATGATTCATATTTTTGATTTACATATATACATTTTTGATACAGAGTTTCATCAACAAAATTATAATCCAAATCGCCATTTATTAGAATATACTATGTTAAGGTATTAATGAGTATTTGATTTATGTTCTTGTTTATTTTCTAACTCGTATTGATCATGCATATAGAATGTAAACAATAACCACATTTTTTATACAATGGTGAATTACCATTGTTTTTGTTGTTTCGTGTATCATTAGCATTGTCTTAGACAGTGCTTTGTAAGTTTGCATGTTAGCTTTTACCAACCCGATACCAATAATATTTTCTAATATTGTGAAAATGCTTCATCAAAGTAACAGTACTCACTGAATATTGTCTTAATATTCAGTCATATTTTGAAGGACAACGTTTGCTTTTTACATGTTTTAGGAAAAGAATATTTGGCTTTTCCTATTTAGTGACAAATTGTGTGATTGTCGTTGATTTCATCCTACAGCCTTGCCAAGAAAGTGTGTCCTGTTATTTTCAAGTTGATGTTTCAGTACACAGGAGTTTGTGTCTATTGATTAAATATCCGTTATAAACGTGAAACTCTTCATTTCTGTATCCTTTTGTAGTTTAATGAAAAACTATCTTGTACTTTTACAGTAGGTTTGCAGGTGCACCATGTGAGAGAGAGAGAGAGAGAGAGAGAGGGTTGAGGAGTCCTGAAAAGGACTCTGACTCGGTTCTCCTTAGAACTATATGCTAAGGAAGATAACAAACAGTCCATTTCAGGACTACCACACCCCCAAGAAAGATTACAGAGTCAGAGTCCTTTTCAGGACTCCTCAACCCTCTCTCTCTCTCTCTCTCTCTCACATGGTGCACCCGCAAGCCTACTGTATATCTACATCACCATGCAAGCTGACACTTACAAGCAGCATCTATCTTGTACTTGTATGATTGAACTTGACTTAATTAGTAGAACTTGAGATTGAGAGATGACGAATGCAGCTTTCTAAATTCTAGTGAATGTCTGAAGATTGATAAGAGTGAGAAATTGGTGTATGTTTACATTAATAATCATTACCCTGAAATTAGATAGATCCCCTCGAGACTCCTTTTACTAAAAACACAATCAACCTTTCCCAATTTGGTTCCAGTTTGACATTTGTTTATTTTTACGGGAACAGCCAGAGAATGATTTGTACGTGTGCCAATCGCACACTTATTTTTGTGCATACCCAATAAATTAAACTGAATTGAATTCTTTTATGATGTAATTAGATAAACAGGCGAGTGTTTCACAAAGACTAAGATCGACTTTAAGTTGGACTTAACTACAAAAATGTATGACAGGCCGTTCATGCCACTGGTTGCTATCACCATTGTTCTCTCTATTATGATCTTTAGATAATATTTTTTCCTTCAGTAATAAACTATCAATAAAGGTAAATTCTGTAGATTTGTGACCACGTTTTGTACGTCCCTTGAGAAACCAATGCCAGGAATAGTTGGAGGAACTAGCAGCATGAATGGCCTGCCATAGTTAAGTCCAACTTAAAGTTGATCTTAGTCTTTGTGAAACAATCCCCAGGGACCATATTGTGAAATGTGCATTAGCATTTTTGGTAGGGAAAATGAAATTAATTGTTTGACTATATTCAGACACTGCCAGCTCTGCGCAGACATTAATCTATGAATAATTGTCCTAAATGTGATTTGTTATGACAATAAACATCTTTTTAAATAAAAACATAATTTTCACCAACACAAAAGATAACATAGTTTCCACTAACATAGTATACAACACTATCTTGAGAGGTTCTGGTTGAACTATATGGGCAAGAGGGGACTTCAATAGTACTGTTTGCTGAGGGGTCAAGCCCCGAAGCAAACTACTATTGGAAGCTAGCGTTCGCGAAACAGACTAAAGTTCTCCTCAAGTATCCCTTTACACTCATAAAAGGTCATAAAAGGCTTTTGTTTGTTGATTGTTTTACCTCGTATCCTGTTGACGGTTATACATTAATTCGATGTAATGTTTAGTACATGTATTTCTGTAATGAACTTCAAAACACATAATCATTCTTGCCCACGATATGCGTTTTTGTTACTGCCTAGTTCCCTGTAAAATGGAGTACCGAAGTGCCAACGTCATATTCACTCGTCGTCCCGGTTACTGGTTCCAAACAACAGCTTGGGCATGAGGATCACTGCAAAATCACAATACAATAGTACAGTACCCTTTACGGTAACCATATTATTCAATGTTTTTTGTTTGGTTTTGTCACGCCCATATGTATGTAAAGTGTGAACTTGTCACTTATTCTCTCCCTATCTCCTCTTCTCTCTTTGTGACTGTTCTCTTCTGTCCTTTCTTTCTATTTTCTATTTCTCCATTTTCTCTCCCTTCTTTTCCTCTCCCTCTCATGATCAAATAACAATCGATGTACAAATCATTACATATGTACAACTTTTCATTTATTTGTATCAACATATTGGCCTTTATCAAATACATCTATGATCATATCAAAGGAGAAACAAATGATACAAATTGCTCAATATTCCACAAAGTAATCCAAGAATACGTTGTTTACTAAAAATACTCAGCACATTCATGTTAAGCCCAGAATCTGGCCGTATCTAATTTTAACAATATCTCCCAACTTGATGCAAGCTGCAGATGCCATGATCCTCAAATTTGCCTTCCAGCAGGTAGGGGTGAGATCTCAAAAATTGGAGAGCTTCAAGTAAAAACCAAGCAGGTTCTGGACTATACATATAGGGAAATAAGTGTTCCTTTCCCTTAATTGCCCCCACTTCTCTTTTATACTTCACTATAATAAAAACTTGTTTGCCTACTAATTTTTAAAAAGATCCTTAAAATTAATCTATTACAAATCCCTTTTGTAACAAAATTGGAAAAAGTCAAAGATCGGTATCAAAGGTACCATCATGAACTTCATAATATCAAAAATTCTCGCTAAGTTTCGTACTAACAGAACATTACTGAAAACATTTCCCTTCAATCCCAATAACAACGGTGACTTCTTTTCAAAAAGAAATTACGTGTTAACATGTTCGACAGCAGGTCATGAACACATTTTGTGTCATAATTTGAAACTATACATGTATGTATTTACTTTTTTATTTCTGAAGTAATGATATCTTTGATAATAATGTGGATGCTGCAAAGACTGAGCACATGTAGTCGCACAATGGTCAAAAGTCAAAACTGAGGAATGCACTATTCTTGAATGATACATCCATCGTTTGCACATCCAGTCATGTAGTTTATCCTCCTCCTCCTCCACAAGACAAAGATCCTCTCTTTCTGCTTCCTCTGCATTTCATGATTGTTCCAAGCTTTTCCTAGAAATCAAGGTGTTTGGACAATTTTTTAACAAAGTCTAATTATTGTCTGCAGCTTTTTTTTTCTTCACCAAATACCTTTTCAAGAATAAATACTAGAATGCCAGTTGGTTTCAGCCAACAACCGGAAAAGGGACCTTGTTCGGTTCCCACGTGTGCAGTACAAAATGAAGCCTGAAAAAAAATTAAATGGGGAGATGTCTGGCTCTGAAATAAGGCTATGGTCTGAAAACTGGCATTCCTGATAAAGAATCGCCTCCCTATTTCTATGAGACAAATATCTTTTTGTCTTTGCGTTTCCTCTGCATACAATTTCTGGCATTCCTGATAAAGAATTGTGTCCTTATTTCTATGAGACAAATATCTTTTCGTCTTTGCGTTTCCTCTGCATGATTGTACCAGGTTTGTTCTGAGCATCGGGATGGCTTGCCAGCTCCGGCGGGCAGGAGGAGGTGGTGCTCGCCGTCAGGACGTTCTTAAGATCGTAGAAGATGGCGCTGTCATCGGGCGTTAGGAAACTGACCGCAGTACCGGTCTTGCCAGCTCGACCCGTTCTTCCTATACGATGGGTGTAGTCTGGAATGATAGGAGGATAGATAATAATAACAGCTTTTATATAGCACCCAATACATTGCTACAACGATGGGCCTAAGCGCTTTTAATACAGATATATTATTACCCCGGTCATCGGATTCAGGCTTACCCGCACACAATGTATGCACATTTTCCACTCCCTGGGGAGCATTCCAGCCAGATTTTACAAGCGCACACTTGCTCATCCAACAACATGAACTTTCGCATCCTATACCGGGTACCCATTTAACACCTGGGTGGAGAGTAGCAAGTGCAGGTAAATATCTTGCCAAAGGATATTAGTGCTGTGTCGGGACTCGAACCCTTGACCTTCAGATCTCCAGTCAAGCGCTTTAAACCACTCGACCATGACACTCCTGATAAGAAGCATTATAAAACAAATTCTGCAATGCAGGCAATCTCATTGGTCGAATGACACCATGTCACTCTGAAATTCTTTCTTTACCATGTAAAACAAGTGTCTCACAGGCCTTAAATTTCGTCATTTTTAGGGCAAGGCCAGTTTGGCCTCGAGTACCTCATATTTTTAAGGGCACCAAGGCCAAAATATTTTTACAAAAAGGGCATCGAGGCCAAAATATTTTACAAAAAGGGCATCGAGTATGAGGCCAAAAAAATTGATTCTATTTTTGTTAGATGTCATGTGTATTTTATGAAACTTGTGCGGGATCAATTTCCCACGACTTTTAGCACCAGCTTCTTCACAGAATGTATAGAGGTCTACGGTACATACAAACAAGGCGGCGGCCCGCAAGCCTTAGATTTAGCAGCCAGGAGCAAGGGGCAATTTTTGTTTAAAGTTGCCCCTTGCCCACGGGAATTTACCAGAGCAATGGGCAATTTTCCAAAAACAGAGAGGCCCCTTATCTAATCATAAGTTCAAAGAGAGTCTACAATGTTAATTTCATAATGTGAATAGAACGATCAATTTAATAACTTTTTAATCTTAACAATGTGAACAGGAAAGATTGATTAAGAACATCAAACTTCCACATTAAACAGTATTTTAAAGTAACTAAAAATATTGATGAGCAAATGAATAAATAAATTGTCAATTTCACAAACATCGAAAGTCAGAAGGACTTGGCAAGTTTACCGGGCCGGGCCGGGTATCCCAAATCGAAATCGCACCTCACACACAAACCTTCCGCCACACTCTCGGTAGTAGGAGCAAATTTGAAGAAATTATCTTTTTAACTGTTGTATAGAAAGGTCTAGATAGGCCTAACTAATGAAATAAGATGTAAAAATGTCATTAGACATTCGACAGCTGAAAGTGACACGCTCAGCTCAGTTGCGTTCACGAAACCAAAATCACACCTCGCACACACACTCTCGCCACTTTTGGTGGGAAGCTGTCGGGCTGGAAGTTTGCCAGCGAAACCGATGCACCCTCGGAGATAGCGCGTAATTTTACCGGGACGCGAAACGTTCGTCTCGGGAAGCTGGCGGGGTAGCTTTTTGAAGCTAGGTCGGCTGGTGGCAAAATGAGAGTAACTACGATCGACAACATCGTAGGTGTTCTTAACTTATTAATAAGATCATTCTAAATTCTATTTGAGATAAAATAATAAACTAGACCTACAAACAAACCTCGACAGATCTCTAATGACTATTTGAATGCTTGTTTATTTCTCCATTTGACGATTTGTTTTCTTGATCCTGGCCTTCGATTTGTACGTAAATTCTACGTACGTGCGTGCGTCAACAGCATGCACCATATCAAGCGATCGCATGAACGTACGTACGTGCGCTAGCGCATTGCCTATATAATAACAAAGGGCGCATTTGCACGGCACTTGCGCCTTATTAAAGCACTAAATACGAAGCTAGAAGAGAGCTCGTGGGCGGCAAACTGTTCGTGATTCGTGTATTTTTACTGTTCTAATAATTTATGGGCGCATTTTCACGGAAAACACTTGCGCCTTGCCGTCTAGTTTTAGATGATTATGGGCGCAATTGGTGGTTTTATGAGCGCAAATTTGAAAAAAAGGGCACGTCCAGTTGGAAAAAAAAAGGCACGACGGCCAGTTTGAAAAAAAGGGCACGGCCTTTTTGGCCGTGAATTTATCTTTTTTTGGGAGGGCACCACGGCCAGTCATAGGGGCATCGACGGCCTGGCCGTCGATTAATTTAAGGCCTGGTCTCATCAATATACAAATAATTAATGTTTGAAAGTACATTTTGCTCACTATATTTTGATGGCATGTAAGAAAATTTCCTGAAAGACTTGTGAAATATTCAGTCTGGGAGACTTTTTTGAACGGTAAACTGCTGTTGAGATACACACTGTATATAAAGCAAGTACTGCTGTATGCCAGGGGTGATAGTGAGGACTAAAAAAGAAAGTTATTTTTTTCCCTCAACTCAACTCCCCCCCCCCCCCCCCCCCACCCCTTAAGTTAAAAAAAAAAGGCATCTAACAACATTCCCCCTTTTTGAGTAAGAAAATTGGGGACAAGTCGGGTAAAATCTGAAAAATCAGGACAAAAACAACAACAACAACAATTTGGGGGGGGGGGGGGAAATCAAAAAATCTGAGAATTATCAGGGCCCTGTTTCATAAAACTAGTTATCAATAACAAGTTACAAGCTACTGTTATAAGCTATTGAAATCATGGCATCTGATTGGCTAAGAGCAAATTTGTCATAGAAATTTAGCATTTGTTATAGATAACAAGTTTTATGAAACGGGCCCCAGGTCTGCTGTATGCTTACCTTCAATGTTCTTGGCCATATCAAAGTTGATGACGACGGAGACATCTTTGATGTCGATACCGCGACCAGCGACGTCCGTGGCGACTAATATATCCTTGAGGCCCGCTTTGAGGGACGCGAGGGCGTACTCACGCTGCTCCTGAGATTTGCCTCCGTGAAGGGTGGTCGCATTGAACTAGTTATCAAGAAAGAAATATAAGAAGACATTGCTAGGTAATCTGTATCCGTTACGAGCACTAAAAAAAAATAATAGGTTTTTGTTTTTTCCTCAAACACCCCCTTTAACAATATTCCCCCCTTTAGAGTAAGAAAATTGGGGGGAAATTGGGAAAATTAGGGATAATAAGGAAACAAATCTGGGAAAAAAAAAATCACAATAATCAGGAAACTGATTTAAATCGGGTAATTATCAGGCCTGGACATTGCTATCTGTATTTGTTATCAGTTATTTATGGCTAGCAAAATGCAGGAAATTAAAAGAACATCCTGATGAAAATCACAGAGTATACTGAACACCCCAAACATAGTTCTTTACATGTGGGACTACATGTATATTTGTCATTGACTGGCTTGTAGTGGGCACATTCGCTTTTTCTTTCTCAACTAAAGAGGAGGTTGCAAAACACAAAGACAAATCTAGAGAGGAATTAAGGAAAAAGGGGTAGGGATGCATGTACATGTATAGGGAGAGAAAGATGAAGCAGAATAGAAATTTAATGTGAGGGAGATTGAGTGAGAGAAAGAGAGAGAGTTTGGGGAAAGGGAGATAGAGAAAGAAATATAAAAGAAAAATGGAGAGCAAATCATGAGAGAAGGAAAGAGTGAAAGAGAAAAGGGAGGAATGAGAGGTCAAAGTTGCAAGAGAAAGGCAGAGTGAGAAAGTGATGGTGAACAAGAGATCGGGAAGAGGAAAGAGAGCAAGGGGAGAGATGGGAGGAGTGAGATTGAAAGAATGACAAGAGTCGCGGAAAGATCTAAGAAAAAGAGAGGGAAGGGTACCGGAAAACACGAGTGCAAATTGTTTACAACTTACGCCCATCTTCTCCAAACTCTTTGCCAGGACGTCGACGCCCTTCTTTTGGTTGACGAAGATGAGGACAGGAGGATCGATGCCCTTCTCGAGAAGCTGAATGAGCTTGTGCCTCTTCTCCTGGTTGGAGGTCATGTAGACGAGCTGTTGGACGCTCTCCACTGGCTTGCCAATGGAGCCGATGTAGACCACGGCCGGTCGACGGAGGTAGGACCGGGCCACGCGCTCAACCGCTGTAGGCATAGTTGCGGTGAACATGACCGTCTGTTTCATGAAAAATAAGAAAACAAATGATTGGTTACAAATTTTTTACCACTGGTTGAATGATAATGATTATTCTGGAAGCATAATTTGGCATGAAATTTTGAACCAGACATGCACACATTTGTTTAATATTTTGTTAAGCAGATGTGTCTGCATTTATTGATAGATCAAATACAAAAACATTCAAATAATAGTATATAATATTACTGATTTACATAAAGAGTAACGACTGAAATACACACACATAAAAACATGACAGACATGACCCTCTGTTTCATAAAAAATCAGAAAAAAACGATTGGTTAAAAAAAAATATTAACTGGTTGAATGATAATGATTATTTTGGATGCATAATTTGGCTAAGGCATGAAATTTTGAACCAGACATGCAAACATTTGTTAAATTTTTTTTTTAGAAGATTTTTCTGCATTTATTGATAAATCACATACAAAAACATTCAAATAGTAGTATATAATATTATTGATTTACATAAAGAGTAACAACTGAAATACACACACATAAAAATGTATATGGTATATAGTTAAAAACTTGAAAGTATGAAGGTAACCCAATCCTAAATCCCTGATAAACAAAGCGCAGTGCAACTGTTGCCAGAGCATACATGTCTGTCAGATTTCAGGGATTTACAGTAAAAACAGAGAGCGGACTACAAACCAACTCCCATTTGGCTTCTCCTCCGCCCTAACCCAATCCTAAATCCCTGATAAACAAAGCACATAGCAACTGTTGCCAGAGCATACATGTCTGTCAGATTTCAGGGGTTTATTGTAAAACACAGAGACCACTACAAACCAACTCCTATTAGGCTTTTTCTCAGTACGATTTCAACCTAAGGCCTAAAATAAAAACTTGTTGTATTGCCCTTTGCGACCGACCCACAAATCTGAAAATCTACGGTCGGCATTTTTAAAAAGTTTTTTTTTTTTTTGTATTATCAATGAATAAAAAACTATGTATTTTGTTTGTTGGGATAAATGGGATATAAATGCATATTTAAATCATCCCCAAATTCTCACTCGTCTTCTGCCCTAGTTTAAAAATCCTACTAGCGTAAACATCTCGATCAACACAACATTGCAAACCATGGATTATTATGAGGTGAAAAAGATATGAATGGAATGATGACGCTGAAACACATGTATTTGAGCATTAACAACAGAGAAATATCAGCCAAAAGAGGGCGGGAAAAAAAATCTAAATTTAAAAATATCAGCCCAAAGAGTGCGACCAAAAAAAAAAAGTTAAAAAAAAAAAAAAAAAAACTTTTCCGACCGACCCTTCCATGTTTTGGCGCCCAAAGGGCAATACAACAAGTTTTTATTTTAGGCCTAACCTGTCTGTATTTCTTCTTGGAGGCAAAATTGGCGAGGAGTTTGGCCGAGTCTTCTGCCTCTTCTGAATCTGGCTTTTGATTGGTCACGGGCAGGTACTCAAGGATCTTCTGAACGTCAGGCTCAAAACCCATGTCAATCATGCGATCAGCCTGGAAAACAGGAAAAAATGTATAATTGCGAGGGGATACATCACCAAAAGATATTCAAGAATCTTCTGATCAGCAAGAAAATAAAGATATTTAATAAGAAGAGATGGAATCATATTGTTCTTTGTTAATTATATTGTATTTGAACTGGTATCATTTGAAACAATTGTGAAAGAAATATGATATGTTTTTAATTGTAAAGTTTAATTGTGCAGAGGCTGTGAAATGATGATATTAATAAACTTAAACTGAAACTGAAAACAGATGTATCTTGGAGAAAACAAAAATGTCAAACATGTGATAAGCCTAGAAAACAATAGTAAGAAAAGAAGAAAATAAAATTGTGATAGATACTACTTTGAGAAGTACATTGACATTGAAAAAATAAGAAGAAGCATAATAATAGAAGTTACTGTATAGTAATGCTGCAGACAAGAACAAGAACAATAATAATATACAAGATTTATGAATATTATTACAAATATGTATTTTATTACATGTACATGTATTCATTGAATACCGGTATGCTAATTATGTGCAAATGCAGAAATGGTGGCCAGTTTCAAGGGGCTTACAATAAACACCACAGAAACGATGGTAAACTTGTAATTGCAAGTGGCGTTTGTTTCGTTCATCTGTAGTGGTGAATGATCAATCTTCTGGGGGGTATTTCACAAAGATCTTAAGTTGAAGTTATCTCTAAGTTGGACTTAACAATTATGGAGGGCCGTTAACATCTTTGAAAATATTTTGTAAAAGTTTTTTTTAAAGGCATACAATTTTAATTCAAATCATTCATATTTTTTATTATCAAGGAAATGTCATGTTCTTGATATGAAATTTATGAAAAGTCTACAATACTTTAATTTTTGCTTCTGAATATATTATATTTAAGGCTACAAATGGCTCTCCATAATGTTTAAGTCCAACTTAGAGTTAAGTTCGACTTAGGATCTTTGTGAAACACCCCCCTGGTCACGGCACATAGCTTTTCACAAGATTTGAGATTTAAGCGCATAAAACTCACCTCATCAAGTACTACGTAGGTGCATTGACAGAGTACCAGGTACCTGTTCTCCAGGACATCGATCAGACGCCCTGGCGTTGCTATGACGATCTCGCATCCCAGACGGAGCTTGAACCCCTGGTCTTCCCGGGAGATACCGCCAATGATGGTGACGGTGCGGATGCCAAGGGGTTTGCCGAACTTGATGGTTTCTTCTTCGATTTGCTGGGCCAGCTCGCGGGTCGGGGCTAGGATGATGGCGTAAGGCCCCTGGTCTTTATCCTCGTCCCTATTACCATGACAACCAGAGTAAAAATAGTTCAATCATTGATGAAAATTATCTCTATACATCAACTGTTAAAATGGTTGAGGAATTATTATCATTATAATCATTATTAATATTGTTATCATTATTAATAGAGGTGCCGTGATCGAGTGGTTAAGTCGCCGGACTGTCGATCACAAGGTGCGCGGTTCGAGACCCGCAGCGACACTAATGTCCTTTGGCAAGACATTGATCTACATTTGCCACACTCAACCCAGGTGATGTAAATGGGTACCTTGCAGGAATTAATTCTTTGAAATGCTAGAGCGCCGTAATGGCAGCACAGCTAAAGCCGGGGTTATAATCTCCAAGTTTGGAAGCGCTTAGTGATTGTAATAAGCGCTATATAAACACTGATTATTATTATCATTATATTATTCATTATTACTAATATTATTGTTTTGTTATAATTATTATTATTTTGTTTTCTAATGATTATTATCATTCTTATCTTTATTAATTCGTCATTATCAATAGTAATAATTAATTATGATTATTGTTATTATTATCATCGTTATAGTAGAACAGTTTGTTTCAGAACTTGGTAAGAAAATGGTATGGGTACAAACTCTGGAACAGCATTTATATCCCAGGCAAAGGATTCTACTGATTATCATTTTTCTCAGTATATAAAATGGTTCCTTCCTACTGGGTAGCACACGTCAATATGGTTTATAAACTGGCAACTGCATTCTTGTAAAACGGCAACTAGCTGAAATGCAAGTATAACATTTAACTGTTTGTTTGTTTGCTTTACCTGACTGCTAGTAAGCAACCAGTGATAATGCATGGTTAAAATGCCTGTAAGCTCATCTCTGGTACAACCAAGTTTAACGACTGGTACAACCAAGTTTAACGATGGCTTTAAGTCGTTTCCAATGGACTTATTAATGAGGACTACAGCAAGGATAAAATGTGTAAAATACAAAATCCCTACCATTATTTTTGCTTACCTCTCAATTTTTGGTAACGTGGTGATCCAGACCAGCAGGGGAATGAGGAATGCGGCCGTCTTACCAGACCCAGTCTCGGCAACGCCAATGACATCACGATTCTGTAGACCAATGGGAATGGCTTGTCTTTGGATGGGCGACGGATCCTGCAAAGTATTTTGAAGAAATCACATTTGGTCATCAGTTAAATCAGTAAAGTAAGAACCAAACACTTTTCAGCGGATTTCTTTACGGTCAATAAGTAGCAAGTTCCTAAAAAATTCAGCTTTGGATGTGAATAAGAAATTTAAAATATAATAGTCATATCCACAATTAGCCATCGGAAGTATACACATGTATGGTGATTTCAACTTTCAAAAATTAAGTACTTTCTTATCGTATAAAGTGTTGTCAAACTCTAACCAATATGTTTTTTCTTATATTCTTTTGCGTTCACTCACACCAAGGTTGAATTTACCATCAACATTGCTCCATTGAAAATGGAAATAACTTTGAGTGTATTTTCAGCTGCCTACCTTGTTTACAATATTGATAATATCTGATTCAAAAATACGTTTGGGAAGGCCAGAAGGTCTCAGAATCTGAGCGATCACAGGATGTGATCCCTCTCCCCCTCACTCCTTGCTCTTGATTCAAAATAAAGTGTTTTATATACATTTTCTAAGTCTTTATTAACTATACCAACACAAATTCAAGTCAAGTCAAGTTCAAGTTCCAGCTGCGTACCTTGTAACCTACTTCATTGATGATATCGGTTAAATGTTTGGGAAGGCCGTAATCGTCCCAGAACCGATTAATGTTTTATATACATTTTCCAAGTCTTTATTAAACAAAACCAACAAAGTCAAGTTCAAGTTTCATAGATGTCCAGTAAGGACCGAGATAGCCATGGAAACCTTAGCCAAGCCCGTGACTGCGAGAGAAGTCGCGACTTGCACTCAGATCGTCACAGAGATCGAGGAGGAAAAGACCGGGAAAGAGATAGAGGCAGGGACAAGGATCGGGAGAGGTCTGAGAGGGACCGCGATCAGAACAAAGATCGAGATCGTGATAGAGACAGGGAGAGAGACAAAAAACGAGAGAGGAAGACGGATAGAGATTGGTCGAGACGAGACGATTATTCCAGCTGCCTACCTTGTAACCAACTTCATGGATGATATCAGTGATATGTTTGGGAAGGCCGTACTCGTCCCAGAACCGGATCGGATGAGGGACGTGGCAAAGATGCCCAATCCCTTTAACTTTTTAAATATATGTTTTAGTCTTTATTACTAATACCAACAAAAATTCAAATCAAGTTCAAGTTCCGGCTGCCTACCTTGTAACCCACTTCATCGATGATATCGGTGATATGTTTGGGAAGGCCGTACTCCTCCCAGAAGCGGATCGGGTGCGGAATGTGGCCGCCCTTGGTGGAGATGTTGAAGTCTTCTCGGAAGATTCTCCAGTCCCTATCCTTCATCTCCAGCAGCTTCTTCTGCTTCCAGTGTCTCTCATCGTAGATCAGCTTGTCCTCCCTATTCTTCTGCTTCTTCAAGCGGGTCCTTGCAAGGATGATAATAATAATAATAATAAATTTATATAGCGCAGCTTTTATACAAATTATATACAGCTGCGCCGGTTCAGAGCTCCTTTTTTAAAACTAAATTCTACAAAATATAATCTCTCAAATGAAAAAATATGTTTTTTTTAATTTGGATTTGAAGACATTAAGAGATGGAGTGCTTCGTCTTTCTATTGGCAAGCTATTCCATAGTTTGGGGGCAGTAATAGCATGGTCCTCGAGAGTTACTTTAGTTTTGCCACGGGAATCTGGAACAATAATTTATCTGTGGAGCTGCGCAGGCTACGACTGTGTGACTGGACTTTGAGTCCAAGTAATTCTGTTATGTAACTAAGGGCTTGACCACTCAATGATTTATAAACAATTAACAACATTTTGAATGAAATCCTTTGACGGACTGGCAACCAGTGGAGCTCTCTCAGAAGAGGTGCGGTTGAAGTGAATTCTGACAGACGATCAAAAGTCTTGCAGATGCATTTTGGACTCTTTGTAACCTAGCTTTCAGAGAGTAAAGGCATTCCAAACAGCAACCCATTACAATAATCAAGCTTACTTGTCATGAGAGCATGTACAACCAATTTCATACTGATGATTAGCAAAGAAAAAGTCAGATGTGTTCTCGAAATCGTTCATATAAGACGCTGGATAAAGATACATGTATAACTCTTAAATTGCAATACTTATCCATATTGTAATAATTGTATGTGCTATTTTGCACGATTTTCGTGTTCCAATTAATATAGCTCTCATCATTGGTAGAAATAATGTTATTCTAAGTTTAAATGTTTATCCAAACGTATCTCTAAACCTTATTAATGTAAATTTACTGCCAATGAATCTGAAATGTAATTGTTCTGTGTTAAATCATTTTGATTACTTTACCTAAAATTCTCTTAATTTCCCTGTCTTTCCCCATTTCCTTGCTGGAGTTTGTTTAGCAATGTTATTCCTACTTTGTATATTACTGTGCATATCACTGTACATGTATGTTATATCACAAATTATAAACCTCATTTTAAGATTCTTTACTAATCCTGTCTTCTGATTGGTTGAAAATGCAGTCATGTTCTTAACCATGCCCGCTAATTGAAATTCATAGTCATTTTTCCCGGCTCTACCGGTTTATCCATTTTTCATAGCACTTTTTCCATGGCTGTGAAACGTGACGTCATTTTGCTGCGATCCCCATTTTGGTTTACGTGTTACCGTATAAGTTTCTTTTGTGCGATGACCGATGCGCAATACCGTTAACGGTGTTTGAGTGCAATTCGATTTTGGTCGCTGCATTCAGGCGACGAATCTACCAATCCACGCAGCGCAGACGACCGATCGCCATTTTGCGTACTAGTCTCGATCGCAAAATACAACATCTACAACAAGTAGACTAGACGCACAGTCTGTGTAAATATGTTGCGAATTTGTGAATTTATAAAGTTACTGTTCATGTTCTACTGTTCTACTGGAGCACAGCTTGTTGGTGATATCATCCTGTACAAAAGTTACTGTTCGTGTAAACGTGTTTGGTATTCCCTGTTCTACTGGAGCACAGCTTGTTGGATTTCATACTGTACACAAGTTATTGTTGGTGTTAATATTCATGACTTCAAAGAGATGGAAACCTAAATGGGTGAGTCAACATTTTCCTTTTTTTCGGTATATAAAATATATATTGACTGCTTTTAATATTCGAGGCATAGTTGTTTCTATAGGGTCTCGGGAAACTCACAACCTGCTATGACCCCGCGGCGCAAGCGCCTTGGGGTCATAGCAGGTTGTGAGTTTCCCTTGACCCTATAGAAACCACTATGCCTCTCAAAGCAGTCAATATATCCTTATTATGCGCTGTATTTATATAATATTGACTGGCCTTGAGGGAGATACCACATATATTGCCCAAACTAGACTCATATTGCCCCAGGTCAAAGACGAGGGCAATATGGGTCTTGTGAGGGCAATATATGTGGTATCTACCGAAAGTTAAGCCAGTCAATATTTTTTTTATTGTTATCCAAATCAGACATCTATAGCAAATACATAAATCAACCATGACAATCCCAAAGAACTGAACAAAATTAGTCAACCAGCAGTGCTTGACGAAATTTTCAATACACTGCAAACAGTGTACCTTTGGTGTGATTATTACGTCACAATAGAGTGCGCGCAAAGTGTGCAGGTTTAATAGATGCGCAATGAAAATGACAAAATACGGCGCGGTCAATATGAGACTATATTTTCGCTTGTCTCTACGCGCAAAGTCTATACGGGCAGGGAGACCAAGGAAAATACAAAGAATATACCCTTCCGTTCCCACTGCTAGTGAAAACTAGGGCAATACGGTTTTGTAAATGACCAGCTCAGATGTCTGATACAGGTAATAATGTATTTTATTTCATTTCAGCCTGAATGTATGCTTTTTAATCAATAAACCAGTTCATTCAATCGATCGATCAAAGAAGATCTGCTACAGAGTTGAAACCAATTCTATCGACCTCAATTTAACTTGAGATTTACAGCAAAGATTAGGACTGTTCCTCTTTTTTTGATCGGCTTACTTTTCCTGGTCCTTCTCCTGCTCTGTCCTGCGCGTGTCTACGACCTCCTGGTAGAACTTGGACTGCTTCTTCTGTGCTTTAATGTCTAATTCCTGCAATGCTGCCGCGTCCATAGAGTTGGATCTGATGGTTATCTCTGTACCTGTTTATCAAGTAAACCAAAAATAAAACATTGAGGGGTCAGTGACACAAAAACGTAACTCCATTTTGTTTCACTAGCCATTGACTTCAAAGAGAAGAGGCAAAACATGCGGGCCGCCCATCTTGGATTATAATGCATGCCTACATTATAATCCAAGATGGCGGCCCGCATGTTTTGCCTCTTCTCTTAGACCAATATTATTAATTTCAAAGTCATGAAAAGGCACTAAATATCAACAAACATGGTCTACAACAACTCCAAATGACAAAATAATCTTAGCCATGAATTTTTTGAGCATTTGATAGCCAAAAACTTGAGAAAAAAAATTCATTAATTTTTTTTTTTTTTAAAAGACGATTATTTTTGCCGATACCGATCACAGGTGCGAGAGCGTCGCTCCGATCTTTCGATCCGATCAAAGCCCCAACTTACAGGTTTATCTCAGAATATCATGATTACAAGCTATTTTTCATATGCATGGCATAGCGCGATCACTAGAACAGACCTACAGACAACCAGAAAACATAATGCCTCCGATTACTTTGTAGCGGAGGCATAAAAATTATAAAATTGTAAATAGACTGCTTAAATTCTTTTTTTTTTTTTTTCTGTTCCTTATTTGTCACGTAATTTGTTACGTCTTCTTGTTTACAGTCATTACGTGTTTTAATAAATGTTGTCTCTGTTGGCCCCTATTCTTCTTTGATTGATTATGTATTTCATTCTTTTCACACTCATTATTATCTGAGGGGTCCACAATTTACAAGCTCTGCTTTTCAGTGGACCTCTCCATTTCCTCAAAATATAAATGCAGTTAAATTAAAAAAATTCAATTTTTGTCTTCCTCAAATGTATAAATTACTATTAAGATTTGTTTATCACAAATGTAACTGTTTTTTATACATTTTTACATTGTATTCGTTATTATGTACTGTATTTTGTTGGAAATGAAAAAATAAAAAAGAATGAATGAAATGAATCAAAGCTGCTTACAGAGGATTGAAATCTGCCGAGGTGTCCTCGCCCGCGTCCCAATCAAAGACAAATTTCCGATCGTTGAGACGCCGCACTCTCTCTCTTCTTCTTGACGCCTCCCAAGTAACGGTCCTAAAAGATAAAACAGGATGAAGTAATGTCACAGCATACATGCAGCTCTAGTGGTTTGCAGTGATAACGAAACCAAAGTCTAAGATCAACTTTAAGTTGGACTTAACTAGAGCAGAGCCGTTCATGCCACAGTTCTCTCTCAGCATTTACTGGCATTGGTCTTTCAAGGGACGTACAAATCATGGTCAAAACTCCACAGAATGTATATTTTTGTTATAGTTCATTATCGAAGGAAAAGGAATTATATAAAGATCATAATGGTGAGAGCCAGCAGTGGCATGAATGGCCTACCATTGTTAAGTCCAACTTAAAATCAATCTTAGTCTTTGTGAAACAGTACACCCCCCAGGGCAGCATCCTATATAAGATTTCAATTGCCTTTTGGGATCGACCCAAAAATATTGAAATCTCGGTCGGCTTAAACAAAAAAAATATTAAAGCATTCAAAACTGAGAAATATCAGCCCAGAGAGGGAGTGAAAAAAAGGGAAAAAAAGGTTAAAAAAAAAAAAGATTTCCAACCGATCGACCCATGTTTTGGCACCTAAAGGGCAATACAACATCTTTTTTTTTCCAGGCCTAATATAGTGTACAAAGTAAGCAGCTTGAACATAATGACAAACCTTTATTGCTTGCTTCTCTTTGAGTTCATCTCTTGAGAGTTTCTCCTCATCCCCTGCATCTTCTCTCATCCTCCTCTCCCTCCGTTCTCTCCTCTCCTTCTCCCTAGGGTCCTCTGGAAGATAACACAAGAACGGAAGATAGCAAAAAAGGTCAAAGTCCGCATTCCTGATTTTTATCCACAACTTCCTCCGACTGGAAGATGTTGCAATATTGCTCTCATTTTGACTTTGTTCAGAACAATATGAAACATGTGCTATTTTCTATGCAGAATCCTACTGTCAACATCGTAAGGATTACGCACTTAAACATTATCACGTGTAAACCCCATAGAAGGATACTAGAGCATGTTGAAAATGGACGAAAACGGCCGGGCGGTTTCGGGCGGTTCAGTGAGTAAAAGGAGGGGCAGTTTCGGGGCGGTTTAGTTGCTAAAGGGTTAAGGATTAACTACGTGGTTGCGCCACAAATCTACTCTCTAAGCCAAAAACGTTTTAAAACACATGCTTCAGATCAGCGACAGTAGCTATGGTATGTGGATCTACATCTAACTCTAAACCTAACCGTTACCCTGTACTGCTGACTCTGTACTAAACACAAATCATTAATTTTTCTATTTTCTCTATTAGCACCACTCCCAGTTCTTTCCCTCCTCTCTCTTCTAACAATTTCTGCAGAATGTCCATCAAAATATCCTCCTTCTTTCCCTACTCCTCGTTCCCACAATTTTCCCTGTCAAAGCAAAATTCTCTAGGCCTTCTTTGCATGTAATATGACCCATGAACTGCTCTCATCATTATTAAAGTGACTCAGTAACATTGCCTCAGATTCTGAAACAAAATCCTGGATTTAGCTCATGCTGCAATCATAATTATAAACCTTAAGGTCAGTCAGGAATCCCATATCTTTAACAAGCCAATTGCCTGTCGGATTATAAAGATATTTATGATTGGAAATCAAAATTTCATTTATCGTTTTCATAATACTACAGTCTATTGAGGGAAAATGTATGGTAAAACCGGTCATTCAAAGATTTTTTTACTTTTTTGAGGCACTTCATGATCATTTTGAAGTGCAATTTTTGTTGGGTGCTTCAATATTACACCATATCATAGACACTGATAGCACGTAGGGGCTGTGCATCTCAAATTTAACATTGTTAAACGATGCCTTTAAAACCAACAAACTAACAGAGTGGACTCCCCTACATGCACATACCTGAAGCCTGTTGAGCCATCTTCTCAAAATCCACCTGTTTCTGCCGGTTCTCTTCCAAGGCCTTCCTCTGAGCTTCCACCTGGGCCTGTCTCTTCTCAAGGGCTAGCTTGGCCCTCTGCTCCTTGGTCAGAAATTTAGGCTAGACACATGAAAAATGACAGAAATAACATATTTATATCTATATTATATAAATAAATACAAATACTTGTACTTGTACAAGCATTGCTTTTAAGTGGACCCCTCTGTTTCCAATACGTATTTTTACATTTGCTGTAAATATTATAATTGATTTGTAATGTTTTGTTGGAAACATAAATAAATTGAAATTGAAAATAAAAGACATGAAATAATATGGAAATGAATGTTTATTTTAATATGCACATAATACTTAAAAAAAAAAAAAAAATTCTTGTTCTTTTTTTACATGTATAATACACTTTTTTCTCACTTTTGGCTCTGTGGTACAATAGCTTTAAAAAGGAATAGGCAAATTAAAGCAGTGTTTATTATTTAAGTATAAATATCTGTCGTTAAGGCCTAACATGTATAATTAATCGATCTCTTTCTATTCTCATGTTCTCAAGTCAGGCGTCATCTGCACTTCACAAACATCCGATTGCTATGTTGGACTCACCTTAGACAAGGCCTCCTGCTCTGCATTCTTCTTGGCAATCATCTCCTCCAGAGAAATGGGCTGTTTCTTCTCCAGCTTCATCTCCTCTTCTTCCTCCTCTTCTTTCTTAACGCTAAAATTTACAAGTGAAAAATAATGTTAATACTACTAATGGGAAGTTTATATTATCAATTTAAAGGCACACTGTCCTACTTGTAGCTACTTGCTCCCTCTTTATAGAAAACTTCCCCAATCGGCGCATGTTGGTCCCCCATGATCCTCTTTTTCTTATGTTAAATGAGAGCTGAGTTAATGAGATAGCCACCTGTCACAGTGACCTTGCTTGCTCCCTGGGTGGTCTAATCCCTTCTAGCTGAAGTAGTAAAGCCTGCCTTTAAGAAAACAATTATTGGACAGTGAGGCAATGACGTCACAGACTCATGAGTGAGTTCCCAATTTGTCTTGTGATTTTTTCATGTCATTACAAATTTATAACTTTCTAGTTTCTTATTAGTTATCCGATTTTGCTCAAACTTTTTGATTGGTTGTCTAATGTTTTCTGCTTCTATTCAAAGTAAGCTATTTTTGGAGTGGACTTGCCCTTCAATGAATTCAATGATGAGACATACTTCATAGTACTCATAGTACTTAATTTACTTAAATTTCGTAAATAAAATCACAGTAAGCTTAAAGACCGTCAACACTACTGGGTCAGAAGGGATTAGACCACACAGCGAGGTCACTGACAGGTGGCTATCTCATTAACTCAGCTCTCAACTAACATAAGAAAAAGAGGATCATGGGGGACCAACAGGCACCGATTGGGGAAGTTTTCTATATAGAGGGAGCAAGTAGCTACAAGTAGAACAGTGGGGGCTTTAATGTTCGAATATTTACTTGAAATGGTAACATACGATGCAGTTTATGTTTATGTTTATAAGCAATCAGTGTATATATTGTTCCGTTTCCAATGTAACAATCACTTTCAGAATGTTATTATGTTGTGTGTACGATATACATTACATGTACATTTGCTATTATTGTATTTCTTGTATGATGTACAGTATATGTACAATGACTGTAAAACCAGTGAAAAAAGAATTTCCTGAAAGGGACAATAAATTTCAATTCAATTCAATTCAATCTAAGATGTGATCAATGATGTATAAGACAAAGTAGTTGCCTTTGACTTTGTCCCGAAAGACTTTCGACCCTCAAGCAATCATACCTAGCACCTTATTCGATTCAATTCAATTCAATTCAAGGTTTATTAAGAAATATCTTCGCAGCCGTAAAAGCTGAATTGCGATACAATTCACAGATAAAAACATGCAAAATTACATAAATATACATATCAATTACAATGAACATAGTTTGACATAAATTAAAAATCAAATATAAAATATATAAACAGAAAACCAAAGAGTTCAAAAGTGAGTTTTAGAAAAATGGGTTGTTCAAAATCAGTAGATGACTGCAAAAATTGACAAAACTGTAGAGCTGTAAAACAGTGCTGGCGGCCAGTCAGGCACTCAATCTATTACTTACCTTTTTGACTTTCGACTTGGTGACTTGGATGATCGTCTCGACCGATCTCTATCCTTCTTCCTCTCTCGTTCTCTGTCTCTCTCCCTGTCTCTATCCCGATCTCGATGTCGATCTTTGTTTTGATCGCGGTCCCTCTCAGACCTCTCCCGCTCCTTGTCCCTGCCTCTATCTCTTTCCCGGTCTTTTCCTCCTCGATCTCTGTGACGATCTGAGTGCAAGTCGCGACTTCTCTCGCGGTCACGGACTTGGCCAAAGTCCCCACGTCTATCTCGGTCCTTACTGGACATCTATGAAAACAAATTATTGAAATGACTTTTGTGCAAGAGAAAACAGAAATACACTCCAGCCCTAAAGTAGAGTGTCTGAACGATTTTTAAATTTGCCCTTTTGGTTTGTTTTTCATCATTATGGTTGGGTAATATACAAAAAAATCAACTATCGGTACTGAGAAGAACACATTTTAAATTTCAAGACTCACCAATGTTTCTATCAAAAGATTCAGCCCCCCAAAATCTAGGCAATATTCATCCAATTTTTGTCCAGGATGGATGAAA
>JAVYIG010014786.1:0-39502 GCA_035222895.1 Strongylocentrotus droebachiensis | reverse complement strand
AACATCATCATGATTATCACCATCACAAACCAAGGAGAGGATGCCTACCAATCAAGACTCAAGATTCATACCCCTCCAGAGCTCCTCTTTAAAAAAAGCGGAACAACTGCGACTGGTGAGTATAATACCACGTTCCTGGGTATTATTTTGTGATTAGAAGGTCTGAGCCCCGTCTTACAAATATTTACGATTGATCCAAGTCAATCGAAAGTTCTTTTATCAATCGCAAGGTTGCAGTCTCCTATGTACATAGTTGCCGTTGATATATCAATCGCATATAAGTTGCTATTAATCCCCTCCAGAGCTGCTATTCAAGTAGACACAAAATAGAATTCTTAACGCCTGTCTGCACCACTTGTATCTACTTGCGCCCTCTATATAGCAAATAATGCCTAAGCGGTGCCCGTTAGTCCCCCATAATCCCCTTTTTTATGTTAATTGAGAGCTGATTTGATGAGATACCCACCTGTCAGTGACCACGACAGGGAGGTCTAATCCCTCCTGGCCAAACTACTGCAGACAGGTTTTAAGTAAACTACCTGCTAGCAAAGATGTGTGTGAAGTCACAACAACTCCGATTGCTGAATAAGCCGGTGAATAAGATATACCTCTACGCCGAGAGTTTGGTCCGTTTCAGAGAGGAAAGTGGTGACTAAAACGTTGTTAAACAGGGCATCCAGTCAACGTTCAAAGTTTATTAATGTATAATTTATCATTAAATATGTTACAGTCAATGGCGATTGTTACAAAATAGGAAAGCAGGTGTAGCAATATAGTGAGAGAAACAAATGGATATTCATTCAAAGCAGGGAAGGGAAAAGCAAAAAAAGAGAATTTTATTTGATTGGGTCGGTCATGAACACGAACTCCCCCCTCTCTCTCTCTCTCTCTCTCTCTCTCTCTATGAAACTTCCAATTTCATTGGGGATATCTAAATCTCCTCCATAACAGATATTGTTCATTGATTTTCTCGTTTGTAATTAATAAGATTACAAATAAAAACAGTTAAAGTTTATCTTTTCCAACTCAGATTCACGATTTCATCGCTTCGTGTTCCAATGACGTACAGCTTTCCCTGGTCACGTGCACTGTGGGGAATCCCCTACCAGCAGGTGCAGAGGTAGGTTTATTGAACACTTAAAAGGGAAGGTTTGGGGTTCTTTTCAATTTTGCATTTAAAAATATGAAAAACACATCGGTTACGCTCTACTTGTGATTTTCCATCTTCATGTTTTCCATTTCAAATTTCCCTTTTTTAAACAGTTTTTACTGAGGCAATTTGATAAGAAATCTAGATATGATAATACAAATTACTCTGTGCGTTTGTACTTCTATGTTTTTCGCTTTCAACATTTCTACAATTTTTTCTTTTGCAGCTAAAACTTCGTGTTGAATTCGAGAATGTGAACCTTTCGGGACAAGTTGACCTCTTGACCTTTTCGATGCAAGTTCAAAGGTAATATATTAGTTGTTCATTAACATTATCCTAATTAAGAGTCGGGTTTCTTCATTTACAGATACACAGTCATTCGAGGGTTGCTTCTATTCTGCATTTAGTACGTGAAAATCTCGTGAGCATCAAAAGCAAATTCACGTTCTTTGAGGATCGGAGAGGGTTGTTACCATTTGGGGGGAGGGGGGTTCTTGAAAGTTGATTGATTGTGTTGGGTATTCATCAACTGCATGGCATTTGATTTATTGCCCTCTTGAAGATGTGGATTCGCCCCATAGAAAATCACATCCTTTACAATATGACTTTGAATCTATTCCTATAGCCATATATTATAGAAGTGAATTTCTTCATTGTTTTGTGCTCTATATGAGGCAGTAATGTCCTTTGGAGAGACATTGATCTGCATTTGCCACACTCAACCCAGGTAATGTAAATGGGTACCAGTCCTGGCAGGAATTAATTCCTTGAAATGCTAGAGAGCCTTGCTAGAACCAGGGTATTAATCGGGCAGCACCAGGAGCGTCACAATGTGGCGGACTTGTGCGCTTTATAAGAAGCCATTATTATTATTACTATTATTATCATTATTATTATTATATAGTGTTGAAGCAGAACGGGAGAGTACCCGACGGGACAACCTCATGGATGTCCTCATACCAGTCGAGATTGTCGCCTCTATGGAGCTCATAGGGTAAGAATACTCACTTTAAATCGCTTCAGTACAACCGGATATCTATACCCGCAAAACACCTACCCTTGCCCCCCTCCCCCCCCCCCCCTCCCCCCCCCTCCCCCCCTCCCCCCCCCCCCCTCCCCCCTCCCCCCTCCCCCCCTCCCCCCTCCCCCCCCTCCTCGGACTGACAACCTTTTCGTCAGTGACTTATATGGTCTACGTGACTTTAAGAGGTCAAATAAATAAAAAATAAAAAAAATAAATACTTTCTTATTTGATTTGTTTAATTGTTTTCCCAGGAGGGGGGGGGGGTCTGTTTTAGTTTTTTGTTTAAAACATATTTACGGTACCATCTTATTCTTTTTACCATTGTTTTTTTGCTAGGGGGTCGGGCCCGTCGCCTGATATTATGAGTATTAAAGTATACTATAGGAGAAGGTGAAGTTGGAGAAGGTGAAGAAGTGAAGGAAGAAAAAGAAAAGGAAGCGAATTGATGAAATCAGTGGCATTGCAGAAAAACGACGAGCGATTATGACTTTAGCACTTCGGTTCTCTATATGGGAGGGGACTGAACTTTGGCAAAAGAAAAGCATCCTATTGGCATACTATGAATATATATATATATATATATATATATCAATATATGAATGTTTTATTTTCTCTCTTTGTCTTTTCCAGGGTATCCAGTCCTCAAGAGGTCGTCTTTCGTCCCGAACATTATCCTCTTGATCGTACCATCAATTCTTACGACGATGTCGGACCAGAAATCAGTCATTACTTCTCGGTAAGCATTTAGCTGTTTACAACGAACACTCATCGCGCTGATTGTTATTAATGTCGTTAAGACAAAAGAAAGATATTCCAGAAAAAAACGTCCTTTTCAAATTACTGCTTATAGAAGATCACAACTAACCTTGTCATAACGATTATAGATTATTCGGGCCAGTAGATTACTTTTAACATAATGCTGCCAGACTTATATTTGCCATATAGAATTATCATTAGTGAGTTGTGTCACGATCGTGCATTATCTTTCAAAAGCTTTCACGAAATATATTTGTTTACATGTACCTACAGGACATCTATTTCTTGGGGAGGGTTGGCCAAATTCAAACAGTTTAACTTTAGATTAACAATGATAGATGGACTTTCGGAGGGATTGCAAATGTTTAGAGAACAATCATTGATTTAAGTTGATGATGATTTGCTATATGTAAATGAAATAGTATGTAATTTGATTATAGTAATAGTTCACGCGTTTGATGATCATTTTCTAAAGTAATCAAGGACTTGATTCTAATTGAAGTCTTTTCTTCTATCAAGGCTACTAAAATGCTATTTTTGTATTTCTTATTATATTCCCACTCAGCTTATCAATAAAGGACCATCCCACATTGGTCCGACCATCGTCCATATTGAATGGCCTTTGTTCACAAACAATGGCACCCTTTTGCTGCTCCTCACCAGGGCTTCCATGAACAACGGCCAAATGTGCACTGTCAATGCGTACGTGAACCCAGCGAAATTACCGGTAAGAGAGAAATTTGATTGGAGGAGCGCAGGTTACATGACCAGGAATTGTTTGGTCAAACAAAGGAGTTTGCAGTGAAAATACTCTATCTGATATGTTATTTTTCTGGTTTTACTAAAATACTACATACCAGAGCACAATTATTCAATTAATATTTCCCGTTTATATAGCACTCGTTGGATAAGTCCAATTGGTGCAAAATAAGGGACATACACTTGGTATAATAATTGTACGAGTATATTGCAGACCTGTGACTTGGCACACACTGTGAGACTTCTGTTGGTAATAACATATAAATTCCAAACATATAACTTCAGTTCCAAATCCAGGAATATTTTTAAGGGGGCACAAGACGGACAATACCGAAAAGCAGGTTTTATTCGGACTTTTTCCTATGCTTTTTCTTACTCAAAATCCACATACTTTTCTCAGATCCGCCACAGATTTTGAAATTATTGCATGTTTTTTTCATGTATAAGCAAATATTTTTCTGACTTTTGAGAAAAGAGCATTTTGCCATGCTTTGAAAATTGTGCTTATGTTGATTATAATCGTTATAGTTTGAATGTTGTTGTTTGTTTTATTGTTATTTGTGTAGATGGAGTCGGGTGTAATGTACGAGGATACGGGGACCCGCCCTGATCGATCTTATTGCAAGGATACTAACACAGCTATGACGTCACACCATATGCAATGCTGCTCCCTGGGCAATTGTGCAACCATTACATGCAGACTGGACAGCCTTCTAGCGACGAGCACAGCGAAAGGAGAAGTCGTTATAAATATCAAGTCAAGAATCTGGATAAATACTTTACTTGAGGTAAATATTATGCTACCTGATGATATCTACTCAACTTAAAAAATAATGACATAAAAACCTGTAAATTATAATCATTTTCGTAGTTGAATGTGGTGGTGGTTATTTTACCTGACTGCTAAGAAAGCATAAATGCTTGGAAGTAAGCAGCCAGACGGCCGACTGCTTTAAGTCCTCTCCGAGGGACCTGGTGATGAGGATTAATGCCTTGCCAAAAGGCACTAGCGCATCGCCTTGGTTTCGAACCCGGGTCACCGGATTACGAGACCACTTCATGCTCTACCGGCTGAGCTAACGCGCCTCCTCAATTGTTTATTTTGCCTAATACATTTGCCTTAATTGTAGTACGCTAATTGATGTGTGTGTGTTGCTGCTGTTGTTTTAGTGTATTGTTATTTCTGTTGCTGCTGTTGATACTGTTGTTGTTGTTGTTTGTTATTTATTTTATATCCCTGGTGTATTGATTTTAATTCTCCCACAAATTTTATTTTCCGCGACCTCTTTGACTCGTCCTTTCTTTCATTTCATTTCATAAACGTTTTCTTATCCATCTGGACTACACTTACTCTTACTTTCCAACTTTGTATTTCTCCTCCTCTTCATTTTCGTCTTCTCTCACAGTCTCTGAAATGCAAAGTCGAAGCCTCTATTCTACTAGTATTTAAATTTCACATTGGCTATAAACTTCTAGGTAAGAAGATATTAAAAATAGACTGATGTCTAAAAAATGCATCATTTTATATACGTTATGTTTTCCAGTACTACACCAGTTCGAGTGATAACTTGCAAAATTACTTGACTCGTATATCCTTTTTTCGGGCAGGTAAACCTTACAAATTTGAGGATATCATCGCGTGCTTCAGCTGTAACTAAAGGTAGCTACTATGCCATTCCATTCGATGTTCATCCTGCCGCTAATTTTACGGTAAGTCAGATAAAGTGATAGAAAGGGCGTGAGGAGAAAGAGAGAGAGAGAGAAAGAAAGAGGTGAATGAAATAATTTGTTAAGAGGCATTTAACGCAGATTTATGCATAAAATTTGATTATATTACGAAAATGGTCTAAATCAGAATTTGTCTTCTCTGTGTTACAGATCACAACGGATGTATCCGAGTACGTGGAAGTAGACGAACAGAAGAAACACATTCCGATCTGGATATATATAGTTGCTGCATCGGTTGGACTTCTTATTGTTATACTTTTAATTCTCATTTTGTGGAAGGTGAGCAAGAAAGGGAAGAAAAAGAAAAAGGATGGACTTAAAATAAAAGAGGAAAATGGTTATAAGCTTGGATATCAAGAGATTGATTAAAAATGCCGCATTTTCCATTTTTTCTTTATTTCTGTTTCCAAAATAGGTGTTAAAACCATGGTATTACTTTACACAACTTTGTATTCATTTGGGAAATATTATATGAAGTCTTTTGTCTTCTTTGTGCATGACTGATCGTCAACGAAACGGAGTTAAGTCTTCTGTCAACTCTGTTTGTTGCTACGGCAGGCAGCCATTCAAAAAGAATCCGTTTAATCAAATAATGGAAATGCAAACATTACTTTAAACAAACAGAACTTTGTTATTCCTGGCTCATTTTTCCTGATTGAGGTGTCATATGACAGGGAAGAAAATGAACTTTTCTCGAAATGTGATTTTCTCTTAGTTTTCTCCTAGTTTTTGACCGTGATTGTATATCGAGTAAATATTTGGTTTGCTGTAGGTAGATAGAGAAATCAAAGCATGTTTTTTTTGTGCCTGGTAACCTAAGCTTCATAATTATACAGTTAGAGAATGCTATAGTTTTCTGATTATTTTTAGTGCGCATTGACAGTGTAAATACTATGAAAATATTGAACCAGTCTCTTAATGGGAACGCTTTGCATGCAGTACTTAACTTCCTCCTACTAGAACACATACAGTAGTGTTGTCTGTATTAGGACTGTGTGATGAAAACAAAATAATTGTAGGAAATAGTGGACCAACTAATGGGGTCGGAAAACATGGACCAATAATTAGGGAATAATGGACCAACTATTGGGAAAAGGAGCCTGGACTAATCAGGGAAAAGTGTACCAACCATGTGAGAAAGAAAAATGGACCAATCAAATGATAGTGGACCAAATATTTGAGGTGTCTATATGAGGCATTGCCTGGCTGTAGAGAGATATTCTTGGGCACTCCAAGGTGAACGGCATAAGAGAAAAACACTTTCGCCGAACTTTTAACTTTGCTCATCAGATTAAGATTACCAAGATGAGGAGTTTATCATGATTAAATAGACATTAGTCTTTAAAAAAAAATGGCAATTACGGACAAATATGCGAGTTTGAAATGATGATAAAACCTTTCATTTTTTTAACCAATGGCTTTTTGTTATTCTAATTTTATCATAACAAATCTTTTTGTTTTAGTGATCTTTCGTCTCTGGTAAGCAAATTGAGATGTTGAGAAAATGTGTCCTTGTCTCGTTTGATAATACCGTGGAATTATCTTTCTCCTTTCTCATGTTTTTTTTTTTCTCGATGTACTCCTTGCTAACTTAGTTGTAGTTTACCATGCATGTTCTCTGTAGCTGGAAGTAATGGTAGTTGTTTTTGTTACCTTTCTAACCCCCTCTCTCTCTTTAGATCGGATTCTTCAAGCGGAAGAAGATCACTCCCGAACAGAGGAAGAAAATGGGCCATTCCGAATCCTCAAGATCGCAAAAGTACGTCCCCTACAGCTATAGCACATGCCGATCTTTTCCCAATTGATCCTCAAGCAACTAACTGCGCGCACAATCTTGAGTGTTCGCAGGGTTGCTCTTCGTCTATTCGTCTTTAGTGGCTTATACCAAAAATCGCACATCTTTGACAGACATTGTTCAAGATGTTTCAATTGGAAATGAATCATTTTGAGTAATGATTGGATAAAATGCTCTGCGTTATTGCAACATTTGTAAATTAAATAGACTCGTTAGACATTGATATAGTAATATATTCCATTCTAAATATGTTGGTATCTGCAATAACATTTCTAGTCTTTCCAAAATGGCTTCCAATTTATTACTATTTGCCAAGCTTTGATAACAATTGAAATAACTGAATTGTCAGAAGTACAAACAGGTGGTATGTAACTTGTAATTGAATATATATACCTATGATTGAATCATTGAAAATGACAAATAAAATGAAAATAAAATATATCATGACTCTAACTGAAGATAGGTTTAAAGACTGTCAACTATAAGGGATTTTTTGTTTGTTAGGGGGGGGGCTATCATTACACTGTTGCAGGTGGTAAACGATCAATAGTTCACTGTTGGCCAATCAGCGTCAGTGTTATAAAAACTGACATCATTCAACTTTACACTGATTGGTTGATGTCTAATAATAAATTAGTTGTAGCCTGCTTCAAATGCATTGAAAACTGCTTGGGATACTGTACGTTGAAACGAACAACGACGTCCGGAAATTTCCGGAATCTGGCCGATTTAATTTCGTGCAATTTCGGGGATCGGGTCAACTTTGGCATAAAGCAAGAGGGGGAAATCGGCTAATTGGTAACCGAAAAACTGAAGTGATCTCTGGAATCGTCTGGAATTTGGACTGTACGCCGTCTTGAAGTGTGTTGCATCCGCTTTTTAACTCTTCCTCTCTGTTTCATGGAATGCTTTCTCGCATGACACATTAGTTAGAGTAGAACATTTCTTCACTTTTTATTTATAAAGATTTATATTACAGATATCAATGCAATTATATAAATATTGTTATCGAAATATTCCAAAATTCTGAGTCAGAATCACTTTGCAAGACAATTATAATGTGTACGGCGCTTAGAAACTGTAGGTAAAGGCGTTTTTTGGTTATTTTTTTTCTTCTTCAGAAAATGATATTGCAACCAGTTGATTTCAAATAAAAAATGAAAATACATGTACCTTAATATCTTCAATTTACACAATCAAAGTATAAAGATACTGTGTGATAAATGAATAAATGCATAGGCCTACTTATGCGGCTGCTACAAATTGAAACTTCTGTTTATTGGTTAGGGTTAGATTATAAAACCTTCGGCCGATGAAATCGGCGATCGAAGAACTTTATTTGTCATGTTAACTGTGCTGCATGAATAGAAAACTGAAGTCATTTAATTTCTAATCTTACTGCACAATCATCTCCATAATGTACCTTAATACCTTATAATATTACTTTTATTGTACATCGCTCTAGATAAATTGTTTAGATGTTGTTTTCTTGCCATATTTGTTCACTATGATAATTGTGTTGTACTTGTTGTAGTTTCACTACGAGCCTCAAGTTGATTGTTAATATCTTCATACATATAATTATGTTGAACTCATGCTAATGAAGGCATGCGCCTTGAATGACTACAATATGTCATTTGACCCTTTAAAAATACAGTGTAATGTATACGAATCGCTGCAATATAGCATTAATGTTGGTGACATTAACCCCCTTGCCACCGTGACACCCCACCTCTCTCTCTCACACTCTCTCTCTCCCTTTCTTTCTCTCTCTCTCTCTCTCTCTCTCTCTACCTTTCTCCCTCTCTCTCTTCCTTTCTCCCTTCTCTCTCCCACATACACACAGCACGCCAGCACGCATACACATATTCATTTCATAATCTATGGACGTGATAATAATATGCCTTTTAAAATATAATTATTGTATTTCCACCGTTGTCTTTATCTAATTCATAAACACATAATTTCATCCATTCAGAGTCTTAAAGGTTAAAAAGATTACTTCGATGAATGCCATACATGATAGGAGAAATAATTATCATTTAGAGTCGAATTATTGAAAGTTCTTTATAAAAAATATTTTTAAAAATATTTAAAAAAATATAAAAAACTTAGTCAAACAAATGTCAATTATATCTTCTTTTCAGATATGGTCCATAGGATTTATGCATAGACTATTTCTTTATTAAACTTTTGAACTTTAGATATTATCAAAAGAAAAAGACTTTAACGTTGTTTACTGAACTAATTTCAATTTGATGAGGGCTTATGTTTATACTGTATATCGCCACCTGCATTGATATACGCTGTCCCAGTGAGGATATCCTTTGTGTATACACGTTTTATTAATTTGTATTATCTTATTCGTAAAATATCAATGCTATTCAATAGTAGTCGCATAGGCCTATGTGAATTTGCGAATAATTTAAATTAGAAATATTAGATTATTTCACACTCTAGTCAGGTGACCTAATATATAGTTTGATAAACTAAAAGTGTATTATATGAAATGTGTACATAAAAGTGTATATATTTTTTACTGTACTTCCGTTGTAAATATAACTGTTCATAATTATTGAGTGCAATAATCGTATTTGTTATCAAAATATTAATAAATCATCTTCATAAACATGAACTGCATACAAAAGTCGTTTAGTGTGGTCGTTACATCTGGACACCATTGCGGACGTTTTCAACGTAAAGGAATACATCTTGCAAGAATTTATTGTCATAATTGGCCTATCGTTGATCGCAGGAGTGCGTGACTGAGAGAATGAGTGAGTTGAAGGGAAAATGTTGAGTTCTGGTTTAAGGTGAGAAATAAATTTGTGAGATTTTAATTTTGTTTAAATAGTTACGAGTAATATGTACATAGAACTATCCCCCTGTAAAGGGTTGTTCATTCAATCCCCTCACAATTGGAATATGACAAGGAAAAGCTGGAACTAGAATACCTTAAAAGGAAAATGTGTCCCTCTTTTAAATTGTCCTAAAGTAGCACCTAAATATTTGTTATTCTTTTCTTGTCGACAATGTTTCGAACTTTTTCCCCCGTTTTTTCTATACAAAATTTGTTTTCTGCCCCTGGAAGATAACATTAAACGATGGCGGTATTTAGTGCGAATAGGCCATTTTCGTATGCAACCTAATGTATGCATATGCCTTCGTGAAGCATCTCGATACGATTGATTTCATTCACCTGTATATGAATAAATATTATTCAAATAATGAATAGTTATGAGTTCAATAGTGCGAATATGTTCATGAGTTGAAAGATTAACATTCTATTCAACGAGGCGTCAGCCGAGTTGAATAGAATTAACGTTAATCTTTCAACGAATGAACATATTTGCACTATTAAACGAATGAAAAACATTAATTATTTGTTTTATACAACATCGAAGAAGACCTAATAGAATGTTAATCAACAAATTATGCTTTACTCCTTATAAAGATAAATTAAAGTTCGAGTCAAGCCTTCTCGATTACATGCAGATTGCCTTCGCGTCAGATACACGCAGGGATACAGTCAGACCGCAGCCGGTGCGAAAACTCTCTATTTTACTCAGCACGTATGCAAGAATTTACGTGTCTTGCCTACGTAATGAGTAGTGCAGACGGTCTTCCCGATCGGCAGTTTTTGCCTTTATAATCGTTCATTTCTCATGAAATGGGTCTTATTTTAAAGATAAGAAGTTGCACTCTCTATATACTTATATGACAATCATGTCAGATATATTTTGGAAACAGATATTTCGCCTTGAAAATGGGGTTTTTCGACGATAAATCTATCTAAAGAGTAGGGCTGATTTTCACATAGAAATCATTCTTGCGTCAAGAAGATGTTATAATCAGCATAAAGCATAAATATTTTTCTTTACAATGATATGAAAATTATTTTATTTTACGCTGTACCAAAGTCAGGAACCAAAAAAATCACGCTCATGTTTATGAATAATTAAAAAAAGTAGTCAACTTTGCCGATGTGATAATACAGCGTTCTGATTGGTCAACTACGTCAACTACGTCATATATGTTTCGCTTTGGTTTATTAACATTGTGAAAACCAGATTTTAATAACCTAGTTTTGTGGCGTGCGCCTGTAATGCACGTGCGCGTAAGCAGTCATGGCAACGATCTAAGGACCTTGGATCAAATACGTTAATTGCCCTTCTGATTGTTATTTTCTACAATATTTTTTTTTTTTAATCATTTTTCTTATTTTTTTCGACCAGTTTGTGGCGCGGCGGAGCTCCCTGGAGTTTAATAATCAGTTATACATTGACATTGCTCGGACGGTGAGCGTGCACGAGTATGAAATCACACAATTTCGCGCCATCATAGAAAGAACAAATTGGTAATTTCCGGGTTTTTAGGGTCTTAATTATTATGATTATAAAGAAAACATGATTTTGCGTCAATTAGGTTTTGACATTATTTCGATCAGTGACTTTTCATCTTTCCAACGAATCTCAAAGTAAACAAATTAATTATGTACCAAAGTCAGGAACCAAAAGCGAAATTCCGGGTACAAAATAGCTGTTGAAATGTTACAAAAATAACGACCATAAAAGTGGTGAAAAAAGATTGTTTCAAAATTGTGAAATATGGCAAGTTTCATATCAAACTGAAGCTGAAGATCTGTAGAGTAATTACCGTTGCGTGCTGCCATGTTGACTAAAGTTATCGACCACAAAAGAGCTGTTTGTACACCCTTACAAATCTCACGGAAATTCTCGTGAATTTCAGCACACGTGAATGCACGAGATTACCAAAGAGACGCTGAGTAAAAATCGGCTTTCAGCCTCATTAACGCGCGCGCTGCGGTCTGACTGGATACGCGCACATGCAGCAGAGAGGTATATACATGTATACGCAGTCTGCATATAACCAAAAATGCACGGCGCATATAACCAAAAATGCACGACCGTGCAATATACCATCTATTGAATATCATGTGACCAACAATCGTCCAATTAAATGACAAGGATCCACGTAGGTGTTGTATAAATCTCAATATTCAGAACTCAAATTGCATACATTAGTTGTTGCTAGGAATGACTAACATTATGGGTTGTCCCACCTAACAACACGTAACATAATGCTAGGGCCCACGGAACGACGGGGCTCGGGTATTAACAACTTTAGATAATCTCTGTGACCATAATAACATCTATGACCATAATAGCACTGCTATAAGGAAGCCGATGAAACACAAAGCTACAAGCCTCATCGGGGTCATCTTGTTCCTCTGGGGTTCTTTCAAACGTATCAGTGTGCTAGGGCGAACCGTTTTAACTGCTATCCCATGTACCACGTCATCACCACTTTGCTGTATCCTCTGACAAGCATCTGGCTGGGCCCTGTTTCATAAAACTTGATATCGATATCAAGTTACAAGCTACTGTTATAGTTTTTTTTTTTTTTTTTTTTGTTTGTTTTTGTTTTCTGTTTTTGTTTTGTGTTTGTTGTTGTTGGTTTTGTTTTTAACGGGGGTAGGGGATATAACAAACTTTATTCATTCGATATAACTAAGTTGATTGTAGTCTGTACTTTGTTCCAATATGTTATAAATTATAATATGTAATAGAGATACTAGTACTACAGAACAAAATATAGAGGGGGGGGGGTTATAACAATATTAATTCATTCAATATAATTGAGATTACTGTATTTTGTACTCTGTAATTGGTTCCAATATGTTATATATTACAATTTGTATGAATTAATATTATTTATTGAGTGAATACAATAAAGAATATTACCAAAAAAAAAAAAAAAAAAAAAAAAAGTTATAAGCTACTGAAATCATGGCATCTGATTGGCTGAGAGCAAATTTGTCATAGACATTTAGCAGTTGTTATAGATAACAAGTTTTATGAAACGGGCCCCAGGTCTAGAATGTGGTCCCACCAATCTGGACCACGTAGGATAGGTTGGACTGGAATAGAAATGGTACGCCATTCTAAGATCCGACAACAGAAGTCTTGGTATTCCATAATTAGTCGGAGGATTACACCATTGACTTAAGTAAGTCCGCTTTCGACAAAACCACACATATGGTTTTGGGGTGGACAAAGCTGATTGTGGAATATGGCTAAATTTGAGTAGTTAGGGGCGCCAAAACGTCATTTGGCGGACGGTATCTGAATTTCAAAGTGAAAATCATATTTCTAGAAAGTTCATATTCTACCCATTTATATGACACCTCATTCAGGAACAATGAGCGAGGAATAACAAATTTCTGTGTGTTTAAAGTAATGCTTGCATTGCTTGCATTGCTTGCATTTCCATATTTAATTTCATTAAACGCATTCGTTTAAACTGGCTGCCTGCCGTAGCAACAAGCAGAATTGACAAAAGACGATCAGCCATAGACGAACGACGAACGACTTCATGCATGATCAGGGATACCGAGGATACTGACCCACGTTGCCGTTTTCACGACGACGCGAATTCAGGGAATTTCCCCCCGACTACCGTAGTATGATTTGGAAGGGAACGTGGGGCCAGAAGCTCGCGGATGCGCAGGGGGATATATATGACGTCACTCGTCACCCGATTGGCTCCGAGTCAGGCCACGTGAAAGACACACCCCTTTAACCCTTTTGATCAATATTGACTCGAGAGTTACAATCGATGTTAAGCTGTACTTTGCACATTGTCCAGTTAAAGTTGTATTGACTTATCTTGTAACATAATGATTATAGTCACATTCGTATAAAAGTTCAATACATGTAATACGTTTCTAAAGGCTTTACATTGTAATTACTTTTGAGTACTATTATTATTGCTCCGGTAATTGGTTTCAATTGATAATCCTCTCATGATAATGCACACGCTTCGCTTCCGAAACTAGTTAATGAATTTTAAGCACTGATGATTAAGTCAATCCAGGGAGGTCCTCCCCCCCCCCCCCCCCCCCACTCAGTGTTATTTAGGGTACGCATATGCGTGTTCCCTCCTTTTGAAATAACCCCCTAAGTCCGGTGTGTACAGTCTTTTTTGTGTATTATGTACGAGCCGGACTTTGGTGCGTGAAAAGTACCCCTTTACCGGACATTTTGGTAACACGCATGCGGTCATTCCGACCCCGGAGTGGGGGGGGGGGGGGGGTCCTCCCTGGTCAATCAATACATTAATACATAATAACATTTAATATAAAAGAAAATAATATTCCGTATTTAGCGCAAGGAAAAAAAGTAATAAAAACATATCATTTTGTTCACACATACACACACCCACACCCAAGCACAATATATGAGGGGACGGAAAACTAGAAATTACTTCTATTTGCTCTTACTTAAACATCTCACGAAGCGGTTTTTACATTCGTATTCGTTTGCGACTACTGTATACAAACAAGACTTTATAGATTAGGGATACTTCGTAGGTGCTGCGGAGTTTTATTGAGCTTGAACAAATACTCCCTGGCTTAATAGAGTGTAGTGGAGATTTGTGGAGTCATTCTAGCTTGCGCCTTCAACACGACAACGTTCCAATATTTCTAACTTTAGTGTGTAGTGGAGATTGTGGAGTAATTCTCGTTTGTGCCTTCTTCACAACAAAGTTCAAATTTGATGTATTCTGTGTAAGGTAAGTGCAATGTTTATTCCGCAAAAGTGTACTGCAGGTTTTCGGGAGTTTTTGCTTATTGAGTTTTATCTCCGTTTCTTTTTAACCTCAACTAAACCTCAACTAACTTGTCGCAGAATAACTGTTACAGGGCTCTCAGTATGTACAGATAGGTACATTCGGTGTGACGTGTAAAATCATAATAAAACTTGTGTATAATTGAATGTATTTGGAAAGTTAATTTGAAAACCGAATCAAATGAACGGGCGGCTACTATTCACCAGTTAAATACTATTATTAGACAGTGTAGACGTGTGTTTAAGCGTGTTTATTATGTACGTATATGGCCTCTGGTATAAGGATTGAAAACGGTGAATGGATGAGGATAAAGTAGAAGAAATTGTAGATAAAAACGTATTCTTCTCAATTTTGAACCCGTCGATAATGTTCAAAATCAGATTAAAAAATGAAATTCAGTCTGTTCAACGTTATCTTTGACCCAGGATTACGTATAACTGAATTATTAAAATACGGAGTTTCGTATCGAGCCACATCTGTGGTGCCTGAACTTCACGATCTATCCGTCGTTTTTTAATCAAAGTTCCGAAAGAAAGAAAACAAGATGGCGACTGAGACTGGACCAGACGTCGTTGTGTCCCAATCACGTGTGACGGTCCACCAGCACAAGGGGATTACCCTTCCAAGTCACGTGCTTCCAGAGATGGTGGAGGATCTTCAGTCTTTCAAGTTTCGACCAGATGATATCCTGATAGTAACATCTCCCAAATCAGGTGAGCTCAGGGTGATGTCACCTTTAAATCCCCATTGCGCTACGTATAGCTACTTGCGCCCTCTATATAGCAAACAATGCCTAATCGGTGACCATTGGTACCCCATAATCCCCTAGTTATTCTGTTTAATGAGAGCTGATTTGATGAGATAACCACCTGCCAGTGACCATGCAGGGAGGTCTAATCCCTCCTGGCCACACTAGTGCAGTGGGGCTTCAATACTAGCATATTTCAAGCTGGTGCAAGGGGGGGGGGGGCATTTCCGACCAATAATAAAAAAATCATCACTTGTAGAAAGGTTGAGAATCACTGTAAGTAAAGAGAAGTATAGTGTAGACATATTTCCAAAGGCTTAGTTTTTTTCTCATTTAGTCATTTAGATAATGCTCCCCCACCCCTTTAACAAGTAGCCCTCCTCAATATAGTGGGGGCTGTTAGGGCTAAATAGGGGTGGTTTGGTGCAGATTCTTCTAAAAGCACCAAATTTGGCCCAGAGGTAGATTATACCATACCTTTACGATTTCTGCTGGACGCCAAGAAGGGCACCATCTGGGTATGCCATATTGGGCAAATCCAAAATGGCCGCCATCTGAGTTAAAGGTCAAGCATAGTTCCAAAAGAAAAATCGCTTGTATGATAATAGTTTATATATTTATGGAGTTTTCGGGGTCAGAGAATCTGATTATGATGTTCTTTCATCGATTTGAGGTCTCCTTTGGGCTGCCATACTGGTCATATTGGGCAAATCCAAAATGGCCGCCATCTGATAGTTACAGGTCAAGTGTAGTTACGAAAGGAAATGGGCTAGTATGATAATAGTTTATATATTTATGGAGTTTTCGGGGTCAGAGAATCTGATTATGATATTCTTTCATCGATTTGAGATCTCCCTGGGGCTGCCATACTGGTCATATTGGTCAAATCCAAAATGGCCGCCAGCTGATAGTTACAGGTCAAGTGTAGTTACGAAAGAAAATGGGTTAGTATGATAAAAGTTTATACATTTATGGGGTTTTCGGGGTCAGAGAATCTGATTATGATATTCTTTCATCGATTTGTTATCTCCTCGGGTCATACTGGTAATATTGGTCAAATCCAAAATGGCCGCCATCTGATAGTTACAGGTCAATAGTAGTTCCAAAAGGAAAAGAGCTAAAATGATAACAGTTCATGTATTTATGGAGTTTTCGGGGTCAGAGTATCTGGATATCATGTTCTTTTACTAATTTGAGGTTTACTTGGGGCTGTCATGGTCATATTGGTCAAATCTAAAATGGCTGCCACCTTTGAGTTAAAGGTCAATCGTCGTTCCAAAAGGAAAAAGACCAGTATGACAAAAGTTGATAAATTCATGGGGTTTCCGGGGTCGGATAATCTGATTATGAAGTTCTTTTTATCAATTTTATGTCACCATCCTGTCCTAAGGCTACAATGAAGTCCATTTCCTGGTTGAAGAAGATGAGGGAAAATGCGCCAAATTCACACTTGAGTGGGTACAAATCTTGGCCTGCGCCCATATGTTTCATCAATATGCTAACTTTCCTCTGTGAAATGCATAATAAATTCGTATTCGAGGATTGGCAAGGAAAATAGATAAACAGTAGAAACAGACCACGGATAAAGAAATAAACAGCTTGTTCGATTTGTTTTGAAGCATTATATACAAAGACCCGGACAGCTTTATCTTTATTATCCATATAAATAACGTCTATAATCACTCTCAGATGGGAGATAATACCAATACGAAATGCATTAGCAACGTCTAGACATAAAGGTCAAATCTCAACTTCTTTACATTTCGAAGCGTTGCATGGGATCTTAATCCTGTTTTTTCTACATACATCAATGCCCCCATTTAAGCATACATTGAATCTGGTCACGCTTCGAAAAGTTCGTGGCCTCGCATTTTGCTTCTGTTGATGATCAAATAGAGAAAGCACCCTTTATAGATCAGGGAGTGTGTGAACAAAGCACAAATTAAGTAGGAGCAGTGCAATTTAAATATCAAGGGATGGATTAGAGATTATTTCTAAAATGAAAAGAAAGGGCTATTTTATTTTCAAGAGTCCTTTCACTTCATTTAAGAAATAACCTCTCTTTATATCTTAGAGACACTTTCTCTTGAAAGTCAAATAAACTCGAGAGCATCCTGGGGCTCCGCCCCTAAACCCCCGGTAGGGGCCCTTCCAGGCCTCTAAAGCTGTGCCATATTGTACGGATCCATCAGAAAGCAAAATAAGCCCAATAAATAATTTGTATATATATATATATGTATACATACATATATATAGATATATATAACTATAGTTCTCCTATGCAGACTGCCTCTGTGAAATGCATAATAAATTCTCTTTCGAGGGTTGGCAATGAAAATAGATAAACAGTTTAAACAGACCATGAATAAAGAAATAAACAGCTTGTTCGATTTGTTTTGAAGCATTATCTTTAAAAAAAACCCGGACAGCTTTATCTTTATTATCCATACAAAAATAACGTCTATAATCACTCTGAGATGGTATAAAATACCAATATGAATTGCATTATGCAACGTCTAGACATAAAGGTCGAGTCCCTGGGGACTTGGATCACGATAATGCCGATAATACTTTACCGATGACCAGATTCCAAGTAAAGTTTACTATAAAGAACTTCTTTACATTTCGAAGCGTTGCATGGGATCTTAATCCTGTTTTTTCTACATACATCAATGCCCCCATTTAAGCATACATTGAATCTGGTCACGCTTCGATAAGTTCGTGGCCTCGCATTTTGCTTCTGTTGATGATCAAATAGAGAAAGCACCCTTTATAGATCAGGGAGTGTGTGAACAAAGCACAAATTAAGTAGGAGCAGTGCAATTTAAATATCAAGGGATGGATTAGAGATTATTTCTAAAAATGAAAAGAAAGGGCTATTTTATTTTCAAGAGTCCTTTCACTTCATTTAAGAAATAACCTCTCTTTATATCTTAGAGACACTTTCTCTTGAAAGTCAAATAAACTCGAGAGCATCCTGGGGCTCCGCCCCTAAGCCCCCGGTAGGGGCCCTTCCAGGCCTCTAAAGCTGTGCCATATTGTACGGATCCATCAGAAAGCAAAATAAGCCCAATAAATAATTTGTATATATATATATATATATATATAGATATATATAACTATAGTTCTCCTATGCAGACTGCCTCTGTGAAATGCATAATAAATTCTCTTTCGAGGGTTGGCAATGAAAATAGATAAACAGTTTAAACAGACCATGAATAAAGAAATAAACAGCTTGTTCGATTTGTTTTGCAGCATTATCTTTAAAAAAAACCCGGACAGCTTTATCTTTATTATCCATACAAAAATAACGTCTATAATCACTCTGAGATGGTATAAAATACAAATATGAATTGCATTATGCAACGTCTAGACATAAAGGTCGAGTCCCTGGGGACTTGGATCACGATAATGCCGATAATACTTTACCGATGACCAGATTCCAAGTAAAGTTTACTATAAAGAACCAATTCCGACATTCAGAACTGATTTTCGGTGACTGATGTGTCAGATGTGATCATTCACAAAGAAAAGGCCAGCACACAAACAAATTACAGTTCCTCTCTCAGCTCTCTTTATGTTCATGTGACCTTTGTAAAAGTTCGTTCCCGATTTTGGCGCATGCGGAGTGTGCAATTACGAACTCGCCTATTGATAAAAAGAACATCATAATCAGATTATCCGACCCCGGAAACCCCATGAATTCATCGACTGTTATCATACTGGTCCTTTTCCGTTTGAAAATACGCTTGACCTTTAACTCGGATGGCGGCCATTTTTTATTTGGCCAATATGACCAGCATGACAGCCCCAGGGAGACCTCAAATCGATGCAAGCACATCATAATCAGATTCTCTGACCCCGAAAACCCCCTTAATATATAAACTTTTATCATACTAGCCCATTTTCTTTCATAACTACACTTGACCTGTAACTCAGATGGCGGCCATTTTGGATTTGCCCAATATGACCAGTAAGGCAGCCCCAAGGAGACCTAAAATCAATGAAAGAACATCATAATCAGATTCTCTGACCCCCAAAACCCTATAAATATATAAACTATTATCATACAAGCGCTTTTCCTTTTGGAACTACGCTTGACCTTTAACTCAGATGGCGGCCATTTTGGATTTGCCCAATATGGCAGTCCCAGAGGGCGCCCTTCTTGGCATCCCGCAGAAATCGTAATAGTATGGTATAATCTACCTCTGGGCCAAATGTGGTGCTTTTAGAAGAATCTGCAACAGCCTCCACTAATAAAAGTATATGAATAACAGTACGTTGTGTGAGGCAAAGATCTTTATACGCCAATGGTGTAGCACGTGGTCGTTTGTGGAGTAGAACATGATGAACCACTATTTTGCATTCTGATAATAGAAATACAGTTATTGGCAACAGGTGAATGAAATCATTCGTATCGAGGGACTTAAGTGTAAATATGGTTACATTACGAAAATGACCTTTGCGGGTTATTAAGAGAGTGATGTCGAAAGTAGTTTTCGCTCAGAGGTATATAATTATGGATAACTTAATTACGTAATTCATGCAGTGCAAATAAGCAAACCAAGAGATAAAGACACGTAGTGAGGATGAGTGATATTTCATGATGTTTCTTTATTCATCTTTCAACAACTCAGTAAACTTGAATGACATGTAAGTCCGTAATTGTTACGAATAATTGTATTTAAAAGTCAGAATGTGAATTGCATGCATATTATTGTTGCTAGATAAGACATATGGCTTGTTCTACTCAACAACACGTATTAAAGTATTAAAGTATTAAAGTATTAAATTTGCATTCTGATTATTCGTAACAGGTAAATAAAATCATTTTAACTGGGAACTTAAACAAGGACTAAAGCATTAAATTTGATTACATTGAGAAATGACCGCTTTATTGGTTAAAATACAAAATAATACAACGGCAGAGTGAAGTTCAATAAATAGACATTTATTGTGTTTATGAATGGACCCCACTTTTGTGAGCAAATCAATATTAACATAGCTGTCTTGACTAAAACAAATAGGCATATTATTTAATTCAATCGTCCAAATAAAAAGAAATTGTGTTCGACATGATGTTATACTTAGTGTGGAAAGACGTATTCAGCACAAGCGCGTACGCTTTTTGTATGTGTGTGTTTTGGAGGAACCCCCCCCCCCCCTTTGTTTTTGTTTTTAATTTTAAAAAAAATTATAATAAAAATGAAATGAAAAATTGTGGTAATAAAAAGGGGACCTTTACACCCCCCCCCCCCCACCCCCCAACGAAACGAAATATCGATCGGCCAAATCTTTAAATTTTGAGACCAAAAAAAAATGCTTATTCAGCAGCTGGCTGAGTCGTTGCGTAATATTTGAGACCAAACAAAAAATGTCCTTTTACCCTGGTTATGATGTCATCCTCCCATTTTCTCCAGGAACTCATTGGATGACTGAGACTACAGGACTTATCATGGCCGATGGGGTTTGGGAGAACGTTAAACGAGACACACTGAAAAACCATCTCGAGTTTGCTATTGTCGACAAAGATGCATTCGATGAAAGTGTTCCTCTGGTCAGGTTCTATCAACAGTTGGACAAGATGCCGTCACCACGGATCATGTTCACCCATCTTCCTCTTGAGTTGCTACCACCCGGTGTATTCGATGCAAAAGCCAAGGTCAGAGTCCAGGACCCTGTTTCATAAAACTTCATATCAATAACAAGTTACAAGCCACTGTTATAAGCTACTGTTATCGTGGCATCCGATTGGCCGAGAGCAAATTTGTCATAGAAATTTAGCATTTCTTATAGATAACAAATGTTATGAAACAGGCCCCAGATTCGTAAGGCCCATTGCACTCGGGAGTTATGCGCTGACGCACGACTGCGTTAGCGAATGGCGCAGTCTATGGTGCACCACTTATAGGTTAAGGATGTAAAGTTGGGCATTGTCCATGTGATAACATTTTGGAAGCATTTTGAAAAATTTGATTAAGTACTGCATAAAAGTAATTGTATACTGTGGGGATCGAAAAGATTACAATGAATGAAATAATTAAAGTAATAAACGAATTATCTGTGTTGTTTTTTCTTCAAATTCCATTTTTACTTCAAAATTCTCTGAAAGTCAATAAAGTAAACAACAACAAAAACAAAAAACAAAAAACAAGGATATTAATACTTCCAGGAGTCTGTTAGGTCGTGAGTTTGAACATTTGTAGGTGGTGTTATGAGCAGGACTCTTCAGATACGCCGATGTAGTAATAGGCCTCGTACTAGAATGAGAGGTAAGAGTAGTAATTGTTATAGCATTGTATCACGATTACCACTTTAATATCCATCCATGTTATTTCTACCCTATCAGATCATATACAGTGCCAGGAACCCCAAAGATGTTTTAGCATCTTTGTTTAGATTCATCGGAAAGATGCCAGAGTCCAATTTTTTAACATGGCCTATGATTTATGCTTCAATCTTCACCGATCAATGTAAGTGGGATAAATGATGATGATGATGATGATGATAATAAGAAGAAGAATGATAATAAGAATATGATGATAACAATTAGAATTATAATAACAATGATAATAATGAATAATACAATAATTGTTATGAAACTAATAATAAATTGTAATAACACCTTCTCACCCTCAATCATGGAGCCACAAAAACCTATGGTGACAGGAGATTTGCATGTGGTGGACCAAAACTATGGAACGCTCTCCCAGTGTCGCTACGCTCCATGACTGATGTTGGAGTTTTTAAGAGAGCGCTGAAAACTCACCTTTTTGATGAATGCTTCGAGTAATTATGTAAACGTACACTGTTGGTCATAAAGGTGGAATAATTATTTTTTACCCCAATTTATGGAATGATTTTGACAATCATTTATTTCTGATAGATCTAGATAATAGTATACATTCTCAGATTGTATTGAATAATAATTTGCGAGTGTTTGTTTTGTTTTGACTGCTAAAGCATGTGTGTGCTCCTATGCTAATCAACTAGGGGACCTACGTCTTTAAGTCATAACTGACAGTAATGAGGACTAATGCCTCATAAAAGGGCACTAATATAGCACATCGGTACGGTTTTCAGGTAACGTGGTCATTGCTTAGCCACTGAATCGTGTCTGTACGCAGCGGGGGCTAGGGTACGTCGCCGCCCCCCCCCCCCCGAATACAAGAAACAAAGAAAATGCTATAAATTATCAAAAATTCATTGCATTTTACCCCGATCCCCAACAGGAAAAAATTATCTGTAAGGCCATGCATAATGGTTCAAGGCATGCCCACATAGAGGATTCGTTTATGTTGGGGGTCGCGGCAAAATTGAATAGGTGACGCCCAAGGCTATTGCATTTGCCTAAGTTGATTTGAGGAAAATAGTGCTATAATAAGACCATATAGTACTAAGTTCACCTAATTACTTGTTTCGCCTATGCCCTGTTTGTCACTATCCAACTAACTGTTATAGCGAACGTAACATAACCCCGCCTACGAACTTTGAGCTCGCGAGGGGAACCTGCGCATGCGCACTCGCCAAGGAAACCAGCGCATGCGCACGTGGAATCCGGTAGGGCGGTCAATAGGGTGATAGTAATTATACAAAGCCATCTTTCATCAACTCATCGTTAGCTCAATCGGTAAGGACAGCGTGTTACTAATAGAACCTTGGAGTTGCCGTGAGGGTTCAAATCTCAGTTTATTTAGTTTTTTACCTTTATAAATAGTGAGGCAAAGCAATAAATAATCAAAGTCTAATTGTTTGGGACCTCTTTGCATGCGTCAAGTATAACAGTTTGTATGTGAGCATGCGCCAGGTATAAAAGTTCGTAGGAAAAAAAAAGTTCGCACCCCGCCCCCCCCCCCCTTTTTTTTTTCAAGCGTTCACGCAGAACACGAAACATGTAGCTCAAGGTGTCCAATGTATTATGATGTATACCCAGCATAATTTGAGTCGTTTTTCACCGGTCTTATGGCCCGGTCGCGTCCTATTTGTTCGTACCACGGCGAGCCCATATTCCTATTATATCATGAATATTCATTACGCAGGGTCGGGGGGGAGTCTCGATTCTCTTGAATATTCATGTCTGATCGAGGCGGGAACTATCCTACGTACGTAGCATGCCATCATCGAATATCGTGTGTAACACTTCTGATTAATGGTATGAAATGACATAGAAAAGCAATGTCATGGTCATTTAGATAATACAGTAATAAATGCTGTGTTTAATTATAAGTTAATGCCAAAATATCAGTAGACGAGATATATATAGCATATATTTCAAGCAATAGTTATATAAAATGATTTTCTCTTGATAGGCAATTTATGAGTACTTTTCTGAGGTAAAGTTGAATCTAAACAAACAAACCTAGAACTGATTATTTTCTCATTCATAAAAAGAACTAGATTCAACTTTACCTCAGAAAAGTACTCAATTGCTTATCAAGAGAACAATCATTTTATATAACTCTTGCTTGAAATATATGCTACATATCTTGTCTACTGACATTTTGGCATTAACTTATAATTAAACACAGCATTTATTACTGTATTATCTAAATGACCATGACATTGCTTTTCTATGTCGTTTTATACCATTAATCCAACGTGTTACACACGATATTCGATGATGGCATGCTACGTACGTAGGATAGTTCCCGCCTTGATCAGACATGAATATTCAAGAGAATCGAGACTTTCCCCGACCCTGCGTAATGAACATTCATAATATATTAGGAATCTGGGCTCGCCGTGTACGAAAAAATAAGACGCGGCCCGGTCACACCATGACGTTTTAGAGAAAGTTATAGCTAGCGTATGAAAAATCATGAAATAATGTCAAAACGTCGGCATACGCCCCCCAAAACATCGAAAATTCTGCAGCATGAATAATTTGGGCGCATGCATAACGTATTTAACGTATACATATCGTATGTCTAACCTATTAGTAACCTATCATATAGCTCCGTTTAGTCTCATTTGAGAACGCCCCCTATCGGCAGAGTCCAGCAGCCTAACGTGTACATTAGCCTATAGACTTTTACCCAAACAAATCGTTAAAAATTCATTTTTTTTGTTTAAACGAAAAGCACATCCACCCCGGCATACGTTATCACTAGCTCTTTCATTGAAACCCTCATGTCCCATTGACTTTTGAAAGTTCACCCACCGTAATTTGATCAAAATAGGTCGAAAGGTTGCCATTGCCTATGTAACACATGTACAAGTCGAAGTTTGGACTCAATTTACCACGCGATTGTAAGGTTATAAGGCAAGCACACGAAGGATAAGAAGCATGAATTATCATAGATCAGTTCTGATTTGTTCATTATGTCCATTTCATCCAACCCCCCCCCCCCCCAACCGTAATTTCCCGTTTAGTATAGGCAAGCATTTTGCCGAGGTAAGCAAAAACATGAATATTCATGAACACCATGGACTATTTGATTATTAACAGAGGGGTGCAATTGTGCACCAGATCAAACTCCCCTACTTTCAGTCAAGTATTTCATTGTATTATGTAGTTTGGTAGGTTTATTTTACTGTTTAATTATCAGATATCAATGATAGTTTAAAGATATGGTAAAGATTCTTGTATTTTATATTTAGCAAAGCAATCTCACATACAAAATCACTATCAAGTGTCGTCTGATCCGCCGATTGCCATCTGCTATATACGCGAACTAGCCTACATTTGTGCTGGCGAAAATGAGACAGCCGGAGCAATATGCACTAACTTATGACAGCGTTTGACAGCGAATCACAACGTATCACAGCGTATGGCCAGCGTCCTCGACCTATACCCAACGTATGAGTAGCTTATGAGAAAACTATGCGCAGCGCGCTCGGCAAGTTGCCGAAGATCACGTGACGTTCTGCAAAATAACTTCAATAAATAACTTTATATGCTTACAATTTGAAAAACGCCTATACTACGCCAGTTAATACGGTAGAAACACGTTCAATACTCATAGGTTATCAATAAAATAGCTGTACGTAAACCTTCATGCCAACGTGTGTCGACGTATGAGTTACCTATACCTCTAAGGTATTTAACATGTGTTTAGCGTATGTGTAACGTATGCCTAACCTATGCCTAACCTATGAAGAGGGCGTCGGCATACGCCCAAAAATTTTGAGTATACTCAAACTTTATTTCGGCCTCTGCGTACAACAACGTATGCCAGCTTATACCAGCGTGCTTTTAGCGTATACAGTTTATATCCTACCCCTAACTTATGTCAACGTGCACTAGTGTGTTGGTGAAAATTCACATACGTCGGCATAATACTGCTATACGTTTGGTGTGACCGGGCCATTACTAAGTGATGAAAATATGCCAATTAACCAATTCTGGTAATAGGCATGATGGGGGGGGGGGTGTAAAATGGGTTCGCTCTCCATTTCTTCTCTCTCTCTCTTTATCTCTCTCTCTCTCTCCCTCCCTCTTTCCCTCTCATTTTCCTTGTCTCTGAATTATATATTTTTATTTTTGATCGGGGGCGCCTCCGTATAGCTACGCCACTTATATTTGACATAATTTTTAAATCGTGTTCCGATTACCACGAATTTAAATCCCGTGTTATCTCTTTACAACCTCATTCAGACTTTTATGGTCCTTGGGACAAGCACGTTCTCTCGTATTGGAAGCTAAGGAACGAGGAAAATGTTCTCTTCTTGAAATACGAAGATATGAAAAAGGTAAGAAATATATTATACCCAATTATGATTAACTTCGTTTACCTAGCGCGGATAATGTCCAGTCTCACCAAAATAATTTGAATTCTAATTAGCTGTCAAAAGTTTTGTGAATACTTGGTTATTTCTTTGATATATATTAAAGAATCGTGAAATATGTATTCTATTTCTAATTTGATTTAAACTCAACATTATGAGAATAGAAAAGGAAGCTTTATGAATGACAAATGAAAATGACATGCAATAACTGAATGAGCAACTTTTTATAGTAGATGTCATTCAGTTTTAATTACTTAAATTCAGTAGTAAACTTTAAAGGTAATCATATGAAAGATCGAAAGAGCCAAATTGATTGCCGAACGCCAATTTATCGAATTTACTTTTTGTTTTCATTCTATGGCGTGCTTATTTCTGAGAAGACGGAGACAAAGTGAAGGGCGTATTAAAAAGGATCATTAAACAGACATTTCAAGCACTCTAAAAAGAGTTGGGTAAAAATTACCCATACTGTTTTTTTTTTTTAGGGGGGGCATGCACATGTAGATGCGTAGCGTGGCCCGTCGAGAGGGCACTGGGACGCTGGAGGCATCTAAACGAAATGCGAATTTGCCATGTTCATATTAAAGGCCATCTGTACTAGTGTAAAGGGAGGATTAAATACAATTTTCATCAACCACTTTAATCCAAATATTTATCTTCCATACTTTTCTTAGTTCCAAACAAACTCCAATAATCTCCTGGTCTAACCCTAAACACTGCTCTTACTCGATTTAACATGTAACAATATTCCTTTATTGCAATCTGCAAATTGAGAATAAGGTTTACAATGATAAAGGGCGCTATAAACCCTCTAATGGATAAATAGTCGGACAAAGTTCGAACACCACTGTTTGGTGTACCATAATTAATATCCCCTTAGCAACCAAAGTACAAACAACATGCAATGCTTTGAAACACTCAACTTCTATCATAAGCACTTCTTTTTTACATGTATGTTCCCTATATTTCTCACTTACCTCGTTCCTGAACCAAGACCGGCCTACCCTGGTCCTGGGACCAGACCATTAGCGCGCACGCACAACACCCAATTTTGGTACCGCGTTCAACTAATCAGTGAACATGACCATGTACTACAATATAAATGCATATAACAAATCATAACGCTAAGCATCACACATTCTAACAATACATTAAATCCTCGCTTTCGATAGAATCATATCAACGCACATGATACATCAAAATAATCACTGAAATCATTCTGACACAATGTACATAACAAATATTTAGCATAACAATATCAATATTTCAGGGCTGTCAACACTCCCGCATTTGAAGGGAGTGTTACGCCACCACGCTCATTCTCCCGCCGACATTTTAGGGGGGCACGTGCCCCCCGTGGGGTCCAGGGGCAAAGCCCCGGCAGGGTCAAAGGGCGGAGCCTCCGGAAGCTCAGGGGTTTTAGGTATTTATTAACGGTCAGATGAGCACATTTTGATACCTTATTTGTTTCAACTGCAGGTTACTAATTGGCATGGGATACAGGGGGCAGTGCCCCCAGAAGCTCAGGGGTTTTAGGCAATAAATTACGGTCAGATGAGCATCCAGGGGCCCGCCTTATGGCCCTTGGTGGGGTCTATGGGGCAGAGCCCCCGTAGGCTCAGGGGTTTTAGGCATTTAATTACGGTCAGATGAGCATATTTTGATTCCTTATTTGTGACACATGCAGGTAACTAATAGGCGTGGGGTCCGGGGGCGGAGGCCCTAGAAGCTCAAGGTTATAGGCAATAAATTACGGTCAGATGAGCATATTGTGATACCTTATTTGTAACACGGGCAGGTTACTTATATGCGTGGGGTCACGGGGGCGGAGCCCCAAGAAGCTCGGGGATTTTAGGCAATAAATTACGGTCAGAGCATGCATATTTTGATACCTCATTTGTTAAACTGGCAGGTCGCTATTGTTTCTCTCTTTATTTCTATTTCTCTTTTTCAAAAAACGTGATGGGGGCTCGAGCCCCCCAAGCACCGCCGTTCCGCAGGTCCTGACATGTAGGCTACATAAGCATATTTTTTGCCCGGCTGTAAATTTGGGAATGAGTCATTTTCCATGCAACAAACGCATACAAAAGTATAAATTATAAAATAAAGTGAGAAAAAATCACGGAAAATCATGTCATTTCAGTAACATTTGTATCGAATTGGAAAAATAAACCAAGTTTGAATTCTATTTGGGGGGTCAAATCCCGGAAAATCATTTTATTTCAGCAACATTTGTAAATTACTGGTATCGAATTAGAAATAGACCACGTTTGAATTTTATTGGGGGGTCAACTGACTCCCCCCCCCCCCCCCCCCACCCCCATAAGTACGACAGTGGTTACCTTAATCTTAAAACCGTTTTAATTTAAAACTTTGATCTTGCAGAATCCTGCTAAGATCGTCACTCAAATTGCCGAGTTCATCAACCACCCAATCACAGACGATGTCAGAGACGTGGTCGTCGAGAAGACGTCCATTGGCCAAATCAAGAAAGAAATGAAGAGACTGGAAGAGACGGAAGAAGATGGTTATCTCTTCAGCAAGGCATACGGCAAATTCAACTATTTCCAAAAGGGTAATCACTATTACTACTATTTCTACAACGCTAATCTTAGCGGGGGTCGCACTCAGAGTGAAAATTTCCGGGTAGCGTCCAAACCTACGACGGTATTCAACCGCTGAGCGGGTTTTCGCACGGCGACGGAAGTGCTTACTACGGGGTATTTACATGAGCTCGCCACCCCCAACTAGCTCGACTCCCGACGATAATGCAGCAAAATACCGTCGTAGGTTGGGACGCTACGCTGAGTGTGACTCCCCGCGAAGCTTAACGTTGTAGAAGGCCGCGTCGCCGGTTGCGAAAACTCGCTAATACCGACGTATCTAGGCCATGGTATGGGCCAAAATAATGAATTCAATGCGAAAAACCTGTATATAATTACTGGAGACCGCTTCTGCATGGTCCTCGAATGCTGGTCCTCGATTGTAATAATAATCATTATTATTCTTTTTCTTCGCCTACCTATCCAGGCGTCATTGGAGACTGGAAGAACTATTTTACAGTGGCACAAAGCGAAGAACTTGATATGGAACTGGAAAACAGGCTGGGAGAATCTGGACTCAAATTCGACTGCGAATAATTTTGTGGGCTCAAACTTTATTGATTTATAATTCTACAATACGACTTCATCTTGATTTATTTCGGAAATGTTGTGTAAACTATTTGTAAAAGCAAATGATTCATTTTGCGTTATTCGTTCATAATATTTTAATTGGTAAATCTCCAGATTATGTGAAGGATATGTTCATGAAATCGATCCCGTGTTCCCTTCGAAATCAAAATGATATTTACCTAAACCGAGAACAATTAAATGCAAAAGGACGTACATTATTTAGGGAGCTGTTTTTTTATTTTAATAAGATTCCACAAAATATTAGCAAAATTACTTCTTTTGGGGCTTTTAAATCTTGAAAGCCTTGAAATCTTTTCAAGTTAAAAGAATATACCATTTCAACCTGTGTTTTTTTTCTGCAGTAGGTGTCGATGTAAAACTATATTTATGAATAAGGCAAACTAATAAAACATGGTTGCTACTCTGAGTTTCACGCCTTGCAAGCGATCATCAGGAAACTGATAGCATCTTTAAGAAGTTATCAGTTGCTTCATGATCGCTTGCCAGGCGTGAAACTCAGAGTAACAACCATGTTCCATCAGTCTGCCTTATTCAATATTTATTTGCTCTGCCTAGGCATTGAGCACTGTACGGAATGATAAAGCAAACCTAAGTATTTTTGTGTCACTATAACAAAGATTCGGAGACATATTTACCTTATAAGCTTCATTATTGTGAATGTGAAATGATTCCTTTAATATCTTGATAACAACAATTATAATACCAACAGGTTTAAATTAGTTACTACATGTACCTGTCTTGTTATTCATTATTTAAAATTAAGTATAAACAATTTATATTAAATAAGTATAATAATCAGTATTAAAAGCATGGGCAAATTTTGACACTTTCTTTTACTTTCTTTTATATAAGGAATCCCTCCTTTCTGCCTATCCCAAATGCTCTTATAAATTGCCATTGTTTTTGTTATCATTCTGTATTTGTATGTTTTAAATGTTTTCATGAAGAGTGTTGAATAAACTTTGAATTTTAATTTGAATTGAAATATCACTTACATAATATTTTGATATATTTTAAGATATTTGTTTCATCACTTTCGTTAAATATTGAGTGTCCATCCATTGTGACACTGTGTAAGACAAAACAAAACAGGCAACTTGTAAGTTATGGCTGTAATTTGTAAAAAATGAAACTATATGAATTATTATATAAAATATGAATAAAATGGATGTAAGTGAGTAATAAGTGACCATCTAGATATTGAATATTAAAGAGTTTGCTGACTCTGAAAAATCTCACAATAATATATAAGGTAACATTCCATTAATACCATACCGGTTAGTATGATAACATTCCACTCATCATGAATTAAATGTCTAAAAAAATGCTCAGTCCACCTCATATTAACGATAAAGAAAAAACATCTTCAGTTTACACATCTTCACTTGAAATAGACAGATAGAGTACGACATAGCCTATCCCCTGATTAATGAATCCACAATTTCAGTAAGTCGACACGTTACAACTCTGCGATAGTCATGTTTTATGTACTTGAAATCTCTGAGTGAGTACTAATTTATTTTCTTATGGTCCTCGAAAATTTGAAAAATCGCACCCCCCCCCCCTCCCCCTTGAGCGCCAGGGGAGGGGGCCCATCTCCGAAAAAAAGTAAAATTAACGTGGCGTTTTTCCCCCGGGGGTGGGGGCCTGGGCCCCCGGGCCTCCCCCCCCCCCCCTGGATCCGCCACTGCTAACAACACGCAACATAAGCCAGGGCCCGCGGAATGGCGGGGCTCGGGGGGGGGGGGTGGTGTGATGAACTTTAGACAAACTTTAGATAAACTCTATGACCATACTATTTTATGACCATAATAGCACTGCTAGAAGGAGCCGACGAAACACAAACTACAAACCTCATCGGGATTATCTTGTTCCTCTGGAATTCTTTCAAACCGGGCATGGTGGCTCAGTGGTTAGAGCGCCCGCCTCATGAACGCGAGGTCGCGGGTTCAAACCCCGGCTGAGTCATACCAAAGACTTATAACAATGGAACCTTCTGCCTTCTAGCTAGGCGCTCAGCATATTAGATTGGAGAAGGGTAATAATAACATATTATGTTATGCAGGGCCCGCTGGTAGAGCAGTTTCATAACTGAAGTGGCTACCCTGGGTAAATAAATAAATATTATTATTATTCAGTGCTCTCGGGCAAGCTCATCGTTGTATTTCGTCGGATGTGTCTGGAAATTATGGGTTTATGGTTGGACAAAGCTGATTGTGGACTATGGCTAAATTTGAGTAGTTACATATTACTGCTGATATACTATTAATAGTACGTGACTGAACAATCGTTTAATTTAACGCTATTGAAAGAATATTACATTTATGAAGATTAGAGTCCCACGAAACCAAAGAACAACAAAGGTAGCTCAAGAGGTACAGAACGCAAAACGGGTTGCGATTGGCTGCCACAGACAAAGTGGATGCTAGCCGTTTCTTCAGTTCCTTTCAGAAAAGAAAAATAATCTAGACGAAATGTCTATGTTCTAAAGTGGTGCATACCTCGTGTGGCATTAGTTAACCTTCCTGACAAAAGGTAGAATTCATTTCTCATGACCCAATGTAGGGGTATATACCAATGTCTGAAATGATGAGTGTTAACTTTGAGATTTCCCTTTGTAGGTGCCCCCCCCCCCCCCCACACACACACTTTGGAAAATGCTCCGCCGCCCCTGTATGCAATTTGCATTCTTGCTTTTGAAATCCAATTATTCGTAACAATTGAAATAATTCGTATGAGGCACTTACGTACAAATTTGGTTACATTACGAAAATGCCCTTAAAATTCTTTAACCTTTTTGATGAAGATTGACTCGAGAGATGCAATTGATATTAAAGGCATCATTTAACAATGTTAAATCTGCGATGCACGACCCTACGTGTTATCAGTGTCTGTCATATGTGTAATATTGAAGCCCTAAAAAAATCGCGCCTCAAAATGATCAAGAAGTGCCTCAAAAAAGTAAAAATCTTTGAGTGACCGGTTTTACCATATTCATTTCCCCCAATAGACCTTCTCCTCCTCCTCCTTCTTCTTCTTCTTCTTCTTCTTCTTCTTCTTCTCCTTCCCCTTCCCCTTCTCCCTCTCATTCTCCTTCTCCTTCTCCTTCTTCTTCCCCTTCTACTAAAACGTACGACCATGCGGTACAGTGGTCTGAAAATCAAGACTATTACTTATTGGCTCTATAGCTCCTCAGTCGATTTGACAACTAATAGTCGTTTTTTCCCACTTAATAAAGACGTTTTCAAGCCCCATTCTTTTAAAGGTACTATATCCCTTTTGCAGCCAACCTCAAATGATGTAGAACTTTGCAGGAATTGTAAATATGTCGTGTATGTCCTATCTGTGAAATTTAAACGTTAGCAGTGTCCTCATATTCAAATTATGCAAGGAAACCCGTTTACTTGCAAGACTTTACTGTCAGACACTATTGAGTGACTGACTGGCTTTTTTTCTTCTTTGGTAATAACATACATAAAATGAGCTGTAAAGGGTACATGATCATTTGTCTACATCAATAACCCACTTCTTTTAATGGCCACAATTAAACTGAATCTTTGCGCAGCATAAAATGTACGACCATTCGGTACAAAGGTCTGAAAATCAGACTTTTGCTTATAGGCTCTATAGCTCTTAAGTCGAATCGACAACTAATAGTCGTTATTTTCCCACTTAAAGCCCAAGTCCACTCCAAAAATAACTTACTTTCAATAGAACCAGAAAAATCAGACAAACCAATCAAAATAAGTTTGAGCAAAATCGGATAACTAATAAGAAAGTATGAATTTTAATGACATGAAAAACTTTGAAAATCACTACACAAATTGGCAACTCACTCATGAGTCTGTGACGTATGGTCCTCACTATCCACTAATTATTTTCTGTATATTAATAATAAAAATTTCCTATTTTCACCCTTAGAATCCTATTTCTTCACACCAGCATCCAAGTTAGATTGTTAGTAATATGTGTATGTGTGGATGCACAAATAAAGAGTAATTTTTGTCCAGTTAAATCATGAAAAATATGAATTTGATAAACTATTTATATAAAAATCAATAATTATGAAATACAATATTCAGAAAATAGTATCAATTCTTCAAAATTCGTACAAGTTTTTGGGAAATGTCATGCACGCAATATGATACAAATCATATAACCTGGGCAAAGGCATGGGGAAATCAAGTTTTGGGGGATAAAAAGGGAAATTAATGGGATTAAACTATGTCAAGCAATTGATAAGTTGTGAGGACATGACGTCACAAACTGATAACCATCTTGGCAATTTGTGTTGTGATTCTCATTGTTCCATAGTTTTACCTATTTTTTCAAAAATTCATACTTTCTTATTAGTTATCCGATTTTGTTCAAACTTTTTTTGATTGGTTTGTCTGATTTTTCTGCTTTTATTGAAAGTAAGTTATTTTTCGAGTGGACTTGTCCTTTAAAGACATTTTCAAGCCCCCCTTTTTGTTTAGGGAAGTTCTAAATTAGTATTATCTTTCAAATGCCGTTTGAATTTAACCTTTTCATTTGTTTGGCCTTCAAATGGGACATAGTACCTTTAATGTAGCTGTTGTTGTATATTTGACATTGCCTCTTGTTTATGCAGTGTTGCCCCGGCTACGTGGCTACAGACATGTCAAGTCACAAGGGACCGCTGACCATTGAACAGGGTGCAGTCACACCAGTCTATCTCGCTCTGTTACCTGGGGGGTGTTCACACCAAGGACTTTTCTTCTACCAGAAAGCTGTAAAGGACTTCTGGGGCACTGTTTCACAAAAACAACTGCTAAATTCTGATGACAAATTTCCTCTGAGCCAATCAGATGCATAACAGTAGCTTGTAACTTGTTATTGATAACAAGTTTTATGAAACAGGACCCTGGTCATTTGCTCTCATGCAAAACCTAACCATGCCTAAGTTTTAGCATTCCCTTCCAGGTTTTGTGAGGTTTGCCACATGATTTTGTTTATAATAATAATAATAATAATAATAATAATAATAATAATAATAATAATGGGTTCTTGTATAGCGCTCATGCAGTCAGATTTGACCCTCCTGGTGCTCCCGATTTTATATAATTAATAAATGCTCAAGTATATTTCTCCATCCCTTTTCTCTTTCTTCCATTGTACAGTAAAACAATTATATTTATTGTAGCGATTATACCTCAATAAAATAACGAAAAGGGAATACTTTTGTAAATGTATTTTATTGTCAGTGCAACCTTGCTTTCTCATAGCTCAAATAAAATAGAGTTATGTTGTGTGATCAGTGAACACGCTTTTACAATTTCCATTCACAATACCTCACATACTCATATTTCTAAAGTATCTTTGTCTTGCCCTATGTTTTAATAAAATAATACTACTCACTTGTATTGAGATAGTGATAGATTCAAAAATCATTTAGTAAATACATATATCTCAAGAAGTATATTTTTTGTTTGTTGTCTGTTACTGTGTGGGGGGGGGGTGTTATTTTACATGAAAGAACGACTGTCATTTGGTCTACGGCAACTATAAAATTTCCACCTCTTATAATCCCACACGATCTCCTGAAGCCATGGAATTTGTTTTTCAAATTTCTGTGGAAACCCTGTATTATGATTATTATTATCTTGATTATCATCATATCATTTCATTTGCAAAGTTTTAATGTTAATTGATTGATGTAATTTATAATGCAAATTCGGTTTCCTTTACTTTTCTACTATTTTCCTTCTAAACCGCTTAAAGGCATTACGCAATTTGCGGTATAGAAATATCTTATTATTATTATTATTTTATTATCATGATCATAATTATTATTTTCATTAATAATTTCATTCATATTAAAGATATGTAGAAATTAGCCAAAGGTGGCCTATTGATAACAATTTCCAGTCATTTAAGGATATACAGGTGAGTCAGAAAGAATGTCCCACTTTTTAAAATTTGTATTGTTTGAAGTATGAATATTTAATTAGGATTTAATGATATGTCTTGATGGAGTTATCCTCCCAGTACATTTAGGTACCATTTTCATTTGAATCCCTTCACGCATGACTGAACATCAGACAATCTTTACAAGACTGCCAGATTTCACTTGCGCCAACTTACTGGGTGATGAATAAAACAGTGCATTGAACAAGACAGGCAGACAGACAGACACACACACACACACACACGCACACACACAAACACACACACACGAGCACGCGTATAAGGAAAGTTACCCCCCCCCCCCGGAAAAATCCCCCGGACAATTACCCTCCTGGAAAAATACCCCGTAGGACAATTACCCCCACACCCCTGAAATTACCCCCTAGGACAATCCCCCCCCCCCCCGTCCACCAGGTAAACCAAGGACAATTACCCAGGGGAGCATTCAGTATCAGCATTTGTATATGACCTGCAGAAAGAACATTTACCACATTCGTTTAATGGACTACTTTGATTTAATGAATCACATGTACATGTATAGAACAAGAGGGAGAAAACGAATTCGTTTAATCAAATTATGGAAATGCAAGCATCACTTTAAACAAACAGAACTTTGTTATTCCTGGCTCATTTTTCCTGATTGAGGTGTTATATGAAAGTGCAAAAACTTAACTTTCTAGAAATGTGAATTTTCTTCGAAATTCAGATACCGCCCGCCAAATGACTTTTTGGTTTCCTTCCTTTAATTGCTTTTAATCGCTCAGGACAATTACCGCCCCCCTGGACAAATACCCCCGTAAGACAATTACCCCACACCCCTGAAATTACCCCCTAGGACAACCCCCCCCCCCCCCATCCACCAGGTAAACCAAGGACAATTACCCAGGGGAGCATTCAGTATCAGCATTTGCATATGACCTACAGAAAGAACATTTACCACATTCGTTTAATGGACTACTTTGATTTAATGAATCACATGTACAGAACAAGAGGGAGAAAACGAATTCGTTTAATCAAATTATGGAAATGCAAGCATCACTTTAAACAAACAGAACTTTGTTATTCCTGGCTCATTTTTCCTGATTGAGGTGTTATATGAAAGAGCAAAAACTTAACGTTCTAGAAATGTGAATTTTTCTTCGACATTCAGATACCGCCCGCCAAATGACTTTTTGGTTTCCTTCCTTCAAATTGCTTTTAATCACTCATGCATGAAAAATGCATCATATGAGTTGCATCAAATGAAAGAGGAAGATCTAAGCTTTACAAAATTAATGTGTGTCATTTTTTAATTATAATTGTGATTAACGTATGAAAAAACATCGATAATTCTCGGTTTCGTGTTTTCTGGGTCGCTCTGTATATGATTAGTATAAACCCGCCCCTAAGTCATTATGAAGGATTTTAAATGAGTATTACCAAACGAAGTCTGGGCACAGAAGTAATAAATAATGTAATCATGTTAAGTAAATGAGTAATATATAAGTAAATAAGACAAAAACACAAGTAAATAGTCGGTCGGTAGAGCAGTGGTCTCGTTATCCGGTGACCCGGGTTCTAACCAAGTCGATGCGCTAGTGCCCTTTGGTAAGGCATTTATCCTCATTACCAGGTCCCTCGGAGAGGGCCTAAAGCCGTCGACCGTCTGGTTGCTTACTTACAAACATTTATGCTTTCTTAGCAGTCAGGTAAAATAACCACCACATTCAACATTCACAGATATCGAAACAAAGATAAATGATATTCATAAAATTCATGATGTTTCTCTATTCATTATTCAACCGTATATTGAGATAAGAGTCCATAATAAGACAAAAACAAATCAAATGAAAGCAACTCGATTCACAACGAATGACAATTCATTGTTTTGATGAATATATCATACCCTTGTGCTCAAATCGATTCTGATACTGCTGTTTTTTTTCGTTCTACTTCGATGATCAAACGGGATATCATAAGAAAAGATAAAGAGGATTCCTTTTAGTGATGTAAACAAATTTAGTTGTGCGTATCTAATGAGTATAACTCGAGGGAAATTTGGTTTCGTTCTTACTTTTAGAACTAAAGAGACGATAGCAAGAATCCCCCCCCCCCCAACACAAAATTAACTTGGGTCTGAAAAATTAATGTTAATACGCAATCATATTGCCTAAGGAAATCATGTTCTGATTACGCTATATTTTTTTTTAATAAGATGAGATCTAGAAAAAATACCATTAATTGCTAACGAAAGGAAGATGATTAAATTACACTTAAAACAGGAAATGAAAATCTCTTGGTTCTATAACTACAAAAAAAGTATATTCAATATTGAGTGCATGGGTTTCTCAACAATTTATTGTCAACTATATCAATTTTGTTGTCATTACCAGACTATTTTATTGGAAAATGGTGTTTCATAATTAAGAGATAACAGGATTAGCAATTTAATTTAAAATTCCTGAACGATAGTTTACCTTCAAAAGAAAAATTGCTAAAATTGTGTTCTTAATGACATCAAATGTAGACAGTGTGAGGAGGTTGAAATAACTTTTCAGTTTTTATTACACTGTAAACTCGTACGAACATTTTGGAAATCCTTCAAAGGCTTTTATATCACCTTTGCAAGATAAATATATATATATATAAGTGAAGAACTTCTAGTGATAGGCTACAAAGTGGACGATGTAACTACGATATGTTAAATCTTATTTGTAACATCGCACAGAAGACAGTCTAAATTATATAATCTAAATTATACAAAATGTACATTCAAAGATTTAAAAAAAACGCAAATTCTTAATGGGATGATTTTAAGTTCGTGGTGAAATCACATCTGGAAAGTGTAAGTAACTATACATTTGGAAAAGAAGGTGAAGTTCAAATTTTGTTATCAATGGTTGCTGTACAACTATGATTGTTTGAAAAAATTGTATATAAATGTTAGTCCCAATAAATACCTCGAAGAGGATGAGAAGGAAAACAAATCTTTGTAATATTCGCACATTTCAATAGGTGATGGCCAAGGCTATTGAATTTGCCTTTGGTTGATTTCTTCGAAAGCCTTTGCGATCGGATTAACTGTACGTGAGTTAATACGAATCACAGATATGAATAACAAACTTCCCCCCTGTAGCGTCTTTACAAATGCAACATGACGAATAGTGAGCGGGTGAGGATCGGTGTATGTCATGAACGGGGTTCGGTCGTGATCTTCGTAACACCTTGAGGGTTCCCTGCTCGTACGTGACGAGGATTGACAGCGTTCTGTTGCTACTCAGTCCATAAGATGGGTTGGGTTGCCAAGCTACCACACATCCAGCCCTACACCGACAAATGATATGATGAATATGTCCTCCTATATCTATGACAACAAAACAAAAGAGATAAAATGAATGCGTGCTCTTGGCCAGAAGCATTAAACAAATATCGGTGTATCCAGATATGTTTAAACAGAGGGCAGGGGGCACAGTTGAGTCCTTTCAAGTCAATAACCAACAGGTCCATAAACGATTCCACCGCTATACGGGAACTGGAATAATGGGGGGGGGGGGGGGCGGCGACGGCTACACAGGCTTTACTCGATGGATGAAATGAAAATCAAGAGGGCCATTGGTTAAGGGAGGGTATGGGAGGTGTCGCAGCGTCTTTATTCCTTCATATTCCCGCTATATTTCGATTTTCCTGGGGATTTTCGCCATTCGATTGAGGATCCTATGCCCCCTCCCCCCCCCCCCCATCACCTACGCCAATACCTTTGACTGTAGCTGATAGATGCCTGTAAATGATAAGAAATTACCTATTTCGGCGGTAAATATACAGAACTTACAAAATGACCTACCTTCATCGATTGAACTTTGTATCTAACAACTCACACATAGGCGTTGGAATAGGTGGGGTAGGATGATGTTGGTGCCCTTCCCTCATTTCTATCAAATTCGGACAACCATCATTAGGGAAAAAGGTGGTATCGTTTTATTTTTTATATCGTTTTCGTGTTCAAAATCCAATCAATATGCAATGACAGGATTACGTAATGCAACACCCGAGACTGACGACC